>JASDQU010029870.1:17217-31525 GCA_032191745.1 Picea mariana | reverse complement strand
CTTTTTACAAAGTCAACTTAAGAATATAACCTTAGTTTGGTTGACTTTTCCCCTCTGTGTGAGACTATGGCCTAGTGGGGATGCCTAGACCACCGAGTCTTCCCAAAACCTCTCCATCAAGAGGTGAGGGACATTACAGTCTCCCCTGCTAGAAATTGCTTATCCTCAAGCAATTCCAAATCAGTTTCACGTACCACCTGTTCATTCTCCCACGTGGCATCCTTAATGGGTAGATCCTTCCACTTGATCAGGTACTCTTTGATGCTTCTCTTCCTGAGCCTCTTCTCCCGAACCTCCAGTATCTCTTCCAGAATCAAAACAAGTTGCCCCTCTTCGTCCAAGGGAGGCAACACCTCAATGGGTGTGATGTGTTGGCCGATGGCACTCTTCAGGTAGGACACATGGAAGACATTGTGTATCCTGCTGCCCTGTGGAAGCTCTAGCCCATAAGCTACGACCCCTATCTTCCTGTTGATCCTGTAGGGTCTAAAGAAACATGGTTGTAGATTCTCTGCTCCACTTCTTTTTATCGAAGCTTTCCTGTATGGTTGGAGCCTTAGATAGACTAAGTCACCAACCTCAAAGGTATGCTCAACTCTGTGCTTATCTTCTTGGACCTTCTGCTGGTTCTGTGCTCTCTGTAGATGATCCTTCAGCTCTTTGAGGATGTCTTGATTCTGTTGTACCCAATCCTGTACCATCGGTGCCCTGCTGTCACCAAAAGAAATCTCTACAAAAGAGAGTGGATCATAGCTGTATAGTGCCCTGAATGGTGTCATGCCTATGGACATGTGATGGGTGGTGTTGTAGCAGTATTCTCCTAAGTGTAACCACCTGACCCACGCTTTCTGCTGCCCTGCCACATAATTTATGAGATAACCTTCCACCCATTTGTTGACTATCTCGGTCTGTCCATCTGTCTGAGGGTGATAGCTGGTACTAGGAGTCAAAGTCGTACCAACTAGTCTGAACAACTCCTGCCAGAATGTACTCATGAACCTGCTATCCCTGTCACTGACAATGGTCTTAGGTAGATCATGCAGCCTGAAGATCTCCCTGAAAAACAGTTCGGCCACCTGTGTTGTGCTGTAGTCTATGACTATGGAGAAGAAGTGTGCAAACTTCATCAACCTATCCACCACTACAAAAATGCAGTCCTTTCCCTGTGTCTTTGGAAACCCTGTGATGAAATCCATGGATATGCTTTCCCTCTTGTGCTCTGGAATGGGTAAGGGTTGCAATAGTCCTGTCGGGTGAGTGTGCTCCTCCTTGTTCTCTTGGCACGTCGTACACTCCTTGACATGCCTCATGACATCCTTCTTGAGGCCCTTCCATGAGAACCTCTCTCTCACCCGCCTGTAGGTCTTACCAATTCCTTGGTGCCTTGCCATTGGTGATTCATGGCATGCCTGCAACACCTTGGCTTTGAAGGCCGATCTAGGAACCAAAAAGATTCGGCCTTTGTAGTAGATGAGGCTGTTAATGATTCTGAAGTTATCATCCTATACTTGCCCGTCCATCAGCTGACAAGTGAAATGATCCTTTGCATATTCCATCACCAGGTGGTCCTTCCAGTCAACAGATACATTTGTCATGGAATAAATGGATGGCCTCCTGGACAATGCATCAACCACCACATTGTTCTTCCCTTTGACGAATTCAATGTCAAAGTCATGGGCCTGTATTCTGCTTACCCATTTCTATTGCCTTTCATTTAACTCCTTCTGCTCCAAGAGGTACTTAAGACTGTTGTGATCTGATTTGACCACAAACCGTGCACCTACCAAGTATTGCCTGAATTTGGCTAGTGCATGCATGATAGCCAGAATTTCTTTATCATAAATGTTGTAGAGTAGCTCAGGTCCCCTGAGTTTTCGGCTCTCATAGGCAAGAGGGTGCCTATTCTGCATTAGTACGGCCCCTATACCCTCTCCCGAGGCATCACACTCCAAGGTGAAGGGCAGGCCGAAATCTGGTATAACTAAGACTGGGCTTGTGCTCATCACCGTTTTCATCTTATCCATCATAAATTGAGCTTCTTCACTCATTTGGAAGGCTCCCTTCTTAGTCAAATCGGTCAAGGGTGCACACAGCTGAGAAAACCCTTTGACAAATTTCCTGTAGTAAGTGCACATGTCTAGAAATCCCCTTAACTTTGTGAGTGTCTTAGGAGTAGGTCACTCCATAATGGCTTTTATTTTCTCCTGATGTACCTGTACCCTCTTTGCTCCAATGATGTGTCCCAAGTAAAGAACTTCTGTCATTCCAAACTCACATTTGGACTCCTTAGCGTACAATGATTGTTCCTCCATGATAGACATAATTTGGTTCACATGCCGAAGGTGTTCCTCCCACGTCTTGCTGTAAATGAGCAAGTCATCAAAAAACACTAACATGTGCTTCCTCAACTGTTTGTTGAACACATGGTTCATGAAAGATTGGAACGTGGTTGGGTCATTAGTTAACCCGAAGGGCATCACCAAGAACTCATAATGGCCATAATGACATTTGAAAGCAGTTTTTGGGATGTCTTCCTCCCTCATCTTGATTTGATGGTAGCCAGAGTGTAGGTCAATTTTTGTGAAATATACAGCTCCATGCAGTTCGTCTAGCAACTCAACAATCCTTGGTATAGGGTACCTGTTTTTGATTGTATTTTTATTCAAAGCCCGGAAGTCAATGCACATCTGCATAGTTCCATCTTTCTTCTTGACCAACACTATGGAAGAAGCAAAGGGGCTAGAGCTCGGCCTGATGTGCCCCATGTCCAAAAGTTCTTTGATGGCTTTCTCTATCTCATCTTTATACTTCTTCGGATGCCTGTATGGTGTGGTGATGACTGGTTTAGCTCCTGTCTCTAGCTCAATGATATGCTCAAACCCCCTGTCTGGTGGCACCCCTGGAGGAATTGGTCCAAACACTTTGTTGTGTTTGTCAATGATCTCTTGGATCTCTGGAGTGTATTGAACCTTACCCTGTTCATCCACACGTGCCAAAATCCTACATTCAACTGCATACACGATCTCCTCTCTCCTGAAGATGGCTTCCATCCTCTTGGTCGTGACTATCTTGGCAGAATTACCTGTCATGCCTCGGAGTACTACCTTTCGTCCACCCTCCTCTATAAAAGACATCTCCATGGTCTTGTAGTTGGTGGTGATAGGCCCAAATGTACTGAGCCACTGAACTCCAAGGATTATGTTAGTGTCCGGAAGATCCATTACATAGACGTCCTGTACCAACTCTTGCCTACCCAATGTAAGCTTCATACCTGGAATGTACCTGTCACAAGGCATCGTGCTTCCACCTTGAACCCTTCGAATTCCATCGTGGATATATGCCTTCTCCTCAACAATGTTGAGTCAATGAAGTTGTGAGAGGCTCCTCCATCAATCAATACTGATACTTTCTGCCCCTGCAAGACTCCTCTCATCCTGAAGGTGTTAAATTTGGGCACCCCGCTGATAGATGCCAAGGTGGCTTTCCCTTCAGCCTTACTGTCCTGTTCTGTGACCTCCTCTTTTGTTGTCTCAGTGGTTTCGACCTCCATGTTCTGTATTTGGCCGCAATCTTCCTCTTCCTCATTATATGAAGTCACTTCTATGTAGTGCACCTAGCCACGGCCCATGCACTTATGTGATGGGTTCCATGGTTCTTTGCACGTGAAGCAGAGTTGCTTCCTTCTAAGTTCCCTCCTGGTGCTGTCATCCATTTTGCCACGACCCCTGTCAAACCCCCTTGGGTCACGTCCTCCCTGGTTCATTGGAGGCCTCTGATCTCTCCCCCTGGTGTTAAGAGGTGGTCTAGGCACAAATTTTGGCCTGGCAGTTGGTCCTAGGTCCCTCGTCCTCCAAATAGCATCCTATAGGTTGGTAGGCTTAAAAGCCTTTACCCAACCCTTGAAGGGTTCCATCAACCCCTCAGTGAAGAGCATCATGAGTCTAATTGGTGATATTTCTTGCACCATGACTGCCAACCTCTGAAATTCTTCAATGTATGCCTCAGTTGCTCCTGTTTGCTTGAGCTGTGTGAGCTCCCGGAAGTGTAGCTCAGGATCCCCCTGATCAAATATGTCAATGAGCCTCTAAGTGAATTCTGTGTAGGTCACTATCTGATTGTGGCCTAGTGTGGTGAGTCCATGATACCACCAATCATCAACCTTGCCATCCAAGTACATAGTGGAAAATTTGATGGCTTCCATATCCCTCATGGGATTAAGCTGTAGATAGGTATCCAACTTTTTCACCCATGCCTTCTCTGTTATCTTGGCCGTACCATCAAAGTATGGAATCTCCATCTTCCCTGCTCTTCATTCAAACTCGTAACTGCTCCTGTGGTTTGGCCTAGGCTTGTTTCTGAACTTGAGTTGGCTGTATTGATCCAGAGACATCTTCCTCTGAATCATCATGTCCAAGCCATGGTACTCCCTAGAACATTGTACCATCTGCTCAACAAAGTCATCCACCTGCTCCTGTTGCGCCTGTTCATCTATGAATGTGGGCAAGTATGGTCTAGGGTTAGCCCTGCTACCCATCTGTCCATGTGACGTACCTCCTCCATGGCTTCCCTCGAACTTGGGATCTTTTTCTGGATTATACCTATTTTCACCATGGGATCCACTAGATCCACCAGCCTCTTTGTTTCCATACGTGTCAGGGTCTTTCCCCTAATGAGTCATCTACATCAATAGTCGGGTTATCATCGTCTGGTTCTCATCAATATTCCTCAGATTCCCATCTACCTTCTTCAAGGTCTCAGTGATTTTGTCCTGTTCCCTTCGGTTTGTCTCCTGGATTTCCTGCAAGTGATGAACCGGGTTGCTTTCTGTAAGGTTTAGGGTTTTATGGAATTCGACTGCCAAGTAAGCCAAGCCCTGTGGCTCACGACCATCTCTTGAACCCTCCATTTCGGCTTCTGTTTCACTGGTTTGTTTCTTCCTTCTGCCCATAAAGATCCCACTGTACCTCTACATGCGCTAATCCTCACAGGTTTGGAGGATCAAAGCTCTGATACCACTGTAATGATCCCAAGCCAATTTTTTTCTTGGAATCACTAGCTAACCACTGATTGGATTATTAATTGTTGTGTATGCATGTTGGCCATGAACATTTCGGCCTTAGGGTTTATTCAGTTATTCAGCCATAGATTATACAAGCATTATTGCAACCATATGAAGATCATCAACAATACACAAGATAGGAACCACAAGCAATAGCTGAACTTTATTATAAGAAAGCATGCACCTGATACAATTAGTGAAGCAGATCTGGAATAGATTCAGATGGCTTCAAGACAATAATAGAGTTGCATACAAAAGTGCTCCCGAAGATACAAATCAAGCCTCCCAAAGGCTGTAATAGAAGATGAACGCTCAACTGCAAAACTAGGGTTTAAGCCAACCCTCAAGCAACTTGTATGACCCTGATGACTACTGGTATGGCCTGCTGAAGACAATGGATACCAGGGGTTCAGCCCTCCTGAAGATGAAGACCCCCAAATGCTGCCAAACTCCTCCCAATGATAGATCAAGGCAATGGAAGCCTCCTCTTGAAGTATGGGGTTCAAACACTGAAGCTTCCTCCTCAAACTACAGAAACCCTAGATTGGTATGACCCTCCTGAAACCCTGAATATGGCCAATAGTACAGCCTAGATGAATATGGGCTCTGAATCCCCTTAAAGTCTCTAGGATGATAGATCGGGCAGCCACAAGCACCTGAGAGAAGTTTCAAGGTCAGATCTAGCCTATGGCCGACTAGATCTGAGAAATACTGAATCACCAAATCGTTCTCTTCTTCCTGAAATCGTCCCAACCTGCAAATAAATGATAGGGACGTGATAAATCCTCCAAGAATCCTTCAAATTGATGAGCAAGGGCTTGCAGGAAAAACCCTAATGTTGAAAACCTCCAAAGCCTCCTCAATATGTTGGATTGAACTCTTCCTCAACAAATGGTGCGCCCCTGCAAGAAAACCCTAGCTGGTACGACCCTGCTGATCCAACGGGTACGACCCTGTTAATCCTCCTGAATAGATTATGGATGTAGAATGGTGTGGGTGGAGTATTTCATCCCCGAGACCAAGCTTGGAACAAGGTGAGTGGAATCTTTCACCACTGAGTTGTTCACTAGGGTTTGTAATATCAAAACCCTCAAAGTTGTATGGTCAAGAGCATCAACAAGCAAATACCAAAATCCAGAATGAATGAAAGGTGTGCCCTAGCCTTTTCTTTATAATTTTCTTTTGTTTCCTTGTTGAGTTAAGTTAACCCCTAGGGTTAACTCCTAACTCAACCTCCAACGCTTCTTTTCCTTCATTGAGTTATATTTTTAACCCTTTTTACCTTTTTACAAAGTCAACTTAAGAATATAACCTTAGTTTGGTTCAATTTTCCCCTCTGTGTGAGACTATGGCCTAGTGGGGATGCCTAGACCACCAAGTCTTCCCAAAACCTCTCCATCAAGAGGTGGGGGACATTACAGTAGTCCATATGAAAAATAATCTAAGGCTTTTAATCTATGAAGACTGAAAAGTAAAGTTTAATCTAGGAGTTTATTGTGGAAATACCAAGATTAGTATTAGCAGCATATATGACTTAATTATTAAAAAAAGGATACAAGTTGTAAGTCACATAAAACCATCACTCATACATTCATCATATACTTCAAAAGGAAATGACATGAATCATAAGAGCTTGTGAAGTAAAGATAGATCTGACTGAAAATATAATAAAGAAGACCAGTGCCAGAAAGGTAAAATACGATGTTTTGAAAAGTTTCATGTTTATTTTATCTTGAGTATTTTATTATGGGATTTGGGAAATTTAAGTAAGTCTTGAAACCGTGAAGTGGGGATTAAATTCGGGGTCCCCACTCTTTGTGTGCAATCATGTATTTGGCCCACTTTACTCGCTATTGAGAAATCTTATAGACATGTCGATTGGGTGTGTCGTAGGTCCAAAAAGAGGAGAGAATGAATCTCATTAATGAGTATCCCCCCTGACTTAACACACTCCACCAAAATGCAGAGGTCTTAGATGAATAATGCAGTAAAGTAGATTTCCCTATTTAAGACTAACATGCGTTACTCAGGTCCATTTCTGGGTCTCCGAAGCCACCCGAAAGTAGCAACAGGATTGCATACGCGGTTGAGTAACTAAGATTTATTCCAAATAATTGCAGAAATGAACTAATCTAGCAATCAGTATTCTCTGAAAGATAAAACTATTCTAAGACTTGTGGTTGATTTTAGAATTTGCAATTTAGTGATGTGAATTCCTTTTATCTTTTTTATGCAATTGAAACTAAACTACTAAGCAAATAACATGGGAAACAACCCCAAAGCAGAAAAAAGAGACCAACACCTGTTTCCCCCCTGGGGCTGGGGAAATGAAGAAAGACGAGATTTGTGCCTCGCAAACTTTATTTGACTTCTACACTAGTTTCTTTTGGATGCACTTGGTCTTTTATGAAGTAATACCAAGGCTTAAAATATTTTTCAAACTTGAAAAACTGAACTAAAGGTTCTCAACAACTCTGGGGGTTTCTGAAAGAGGTTTAAACTTTGGAATCTGGACATAACCTCCCTTTGTACCTGTTATTCCTGCAAGAAAACAACAAGCTATGGAAAGCAAAAAATGGCCAAAAAACACTTTAAGAGTGTCTTTGGTTATTAGTATAAGATTTGGAAATTTTCTAAGTAAAATAACTACAAAATTATGCAAAATGGAACTAAGGAAATCAAGCTAGAGGCTAGTTTCCTTAGGATGTTTTTTATGGCTGTTATAAAACAAAAAATTCAGAGAACTCCAATGCTAGATTTTAACCATATAAGCTCTTGGAAAAGGTTTTCTTTTAACCCTCTAAAAATATCAGAAATTTACTTGCATAAAGGGACTCTTTTCCTATGCTAGATCTAGATTTTTCAAAGATAAAAATTTAGAAGTAAAATCAGATCTATACTATCACTTGCATGCATGAAAGGAGATAAAGATTTAAACTTTTAAAACATATCCAAACTTGCTTGCATAAAATGTAATAAAGTAACCAAGAATATTTGAATTTGAGAGAAGGAGAAGAGAACCAGCTTGTGCTTGGAATGTCTTGGGCAATGGAGTCCTTCTTGGTGAACTGAGGAGGGATCTTCTTCTAAGACTTAGAAGGGAGGAAGAGTCAAGATAGATTTTCCACCTCTCCAAGCCGAGGTATCTAATACTTTAATCACTTGCAAACAAAAGGTTAGAAGATGGTACCACCTACAAAAGAGATCTCAACATACAATATATTAAACCAACGATATTGCATATAAAAACTTCTTAAATAAATAAGTAATAAGACTACTAATGCAACCAGCTTAGAAATCCTATCCTATTGAGAAATAATACTCCTACAAGGCCACATTAACCATAATATAATGACAAACAAAATAGAATAATATCACCTCATTCACATAAGCATCCATACACTTGAACAATGCACCAATTCGACCTCCAAAGTCTTCATTTATTCCAATAACCAAATAGAAATTACAATGATAGAGAAGCAACAAGCTATTTCTCCCAAGCTCCGACTAACTCACAAGAGGGAGGGTCAACCTTCCTTTATACATGTTTTGGTGAAGACTCCAAAGCAAGGGCGCATGGGGAGAAGAGGAGATGCACATGAGCTAAGGGGAGTGGCGCATGAGTGAGGTGGGAGATGAGTGGAGGAGGTGGTAGGTGTAGTGGAGTGATGTGAGGGTATGTAGGAGTGGAGTGAGGTTAAGGGTGAGTGAAGTGAGGGTGGTAGGTGAGTGAGGTGGAGTCGTGGGCATTGGGATTAGTGCCCTCAAGGAGAATGCGCCAACTATGCAAGGGAATGCGTGTGAGCTCATTGGGATCTCCACCCACATGCCATGTCAACTAGGCCATGCGCCCTCACTAGGAGAAGCCTCTGCCAACTGTACTTGGGACTCCAGACAAGGAAAAACATGTTTCCGACATGTTTTCTAACTTTTAGGAATTCCCCTAAATTATAGGAAAATTAATTAAAATCCCTTTTTGGCCTTTTTGAGAACAAATTACATTTTTGAGTGATTAAAATCACTTTTTTGCCTCAACAAAGGGGGAATAAGGGTTTAGGGGGTGCTCTGGCTTAGAAAACAAGCACAAATATGGCATCTGAAATTGACTGATGCCATTTTTTACAACTTTATTGACTTTCACATTAAAAATGCATGTTTTATGGGAAATTTTTATTTTGACTAAAACATTAAAAAAAACCTATGGGGGACTTAGTGCAATTTCCATATGAATCAATAGGCATGAATTAGCATGAACTCATATACATTTAGACACTAGACATTGGTTATACCATGATGCCAAGGCCTAACCACCAGCACATACTCCAGCTTTGGAGTCAACTTTGAGTGAAAAAAATTAGAAATTATTAATCGCCTGATAGGCAAGAAATAATTAACAAGTGATAAAAAACACTCTAGAGTACATGCTCGTACCTAGGTATTAGGTGTCCAATAGTATTTTACAACTTTCATGCTTAAGTCATTTATTACAATGCTCCGGAGGGATGAAAATGCGGAAAAAGGGTGGTCTGATAGACTTGTTGAATTTGTAAACACTGACTTCTAAGCATTTGTCTGCTCAGTCTTTGGCGGCTCATCTTCAAATCCAACTAGTACAACTTGGTGGATAACAGGGTCAATGAAAGAGATGGCTTGGCTAAGTACTTGGGGTGTACACCCTTGTACTTCCCAAGTGTAGCTAAGTCAATCTAGGAAATGCCAAGAGGGTGCACGCCCTTGTACTTCTCTTGGAACAACCTTGAAAAATGCATTTGACCTTGAGAAGCAAAACTTGGATTAAAATGTTTGATCCACAAAGCCCTAGGGGTGTAAGCCCTTTTACTTCATAGGGTTTGCAAAACAAACCATGATGACCTTGGAGGGTGTATGCTCTTGTAGTTCTCCAAGACAACTTGTAAAAATGACCTTCCTTAAGCACGAGAAAAAACCTTGGGGAGGGTGTATGCCCTTATACTCCTCCAAGGGTTCTAACCAACAATAATTATGGAAAAAAGCAAGACAAAGACAATAAATGCATATTTTCCCTTATCAATTCCACAAAATGCTAGATCAAACCCTAATCTTCCAAGTTAAGTCCATCCAAGTGCATAAGAAAGAGTCTCCAAGCCTAGCGCATCACTTTTCCACCACCAATAGCAAAGATAAACCATAACACTTGCAAAAGAGATGAAAAGGGCCAAGAGGGCCGAAAATTTGAAATTTCAGAACAAGTCCTCCACAAGGGAGAGTTATGTTTAAAATGAGATCTTATGATCTCTATTTATACAAAAATTAGCTAACATAGATTTTCCGCAAAATAAGCAGTAAAACACAAGATTAGGGGTCAACAACCGCAATCTTTCCCCCTTAACACAATAATATTAAACAATTCACTTAAGAATTTCATCTTTTGCACAAATTAAACCCTAATCTAGGATGACGTCACCCCTTTAGGGGATATTTTTCCACTTTGAGGAGGTCGTTGGTGTTGGAGAAGCATGGAAGGGCCTCCCAAGGCCATGTGTCAAGCATCTAGGTGATATCATCATGGTGAAGACCCTCTTCTCCAAGTGCAAATGAGTGGCACCTCACCACCAAGCCCCAACCCCCAATATCATGACATCATGCTCAAAAGTGAGACGTGTTGCTGTCCTTATACACACTTGAAAACGTGAGCTAAGTCCAACTCACTTAGTGTGTCCTTGGAGGCACAATGCCTAGGTTCAAATCCCACTGTCACCTCGACTTGAACCTCTTCCGTCTAGGCTTACTCTTAGGGAAGCCAAGGGGGGTAGACCCTGAAGTTAAAAGTTAATTTCTAGGAGTTGATTTTAGTTGATTAAGGTTTGGGGGATCTAGCCTATATGCAAAAGAAACAATGCAAAGTGCAAGTCTTTCAATGCACAAGAAGTCCTTTCCCTAAGTCTTCTAAGACTAGTGCCTAAGATTGGGCAAGGGGTCAACTAAGTTTTAGGGAGTTTTGTTTTACAAAGATTACAATAAAGATATAAAAGAATACTAGATACAAGTAAATGAAATAAGCAACTATCTACAAAGTTAAAATGTAAAGAATATTTAAGAGATACAACAAGATACAAGATGTATAAATGATACAAGCAAGACAAATAACCAAATACTAACTTGCTAAGAGACTTTATGTGCAGGTAAAGAGATGTGCTCAAAAGGAAATTCAACCACAACACATAAGCCAACTTACCCAAGCAAGAGTGCCTCCAAGAGATGCGCAACTCAAGGGGAAACCTTCAATGGCATACACAACAACAAGCTCTAACAAAGAAGAAGCCTCCAAAGGATGCACAACTTCAATGAGGGAGTCCAATCACATCAAGAGATCAAACTAAACTCAAAATTAAAACATGAACAATAGGCCTCCAAGGGATAAAGCGCAACTATCTAGCTACCTAGTCCAATCCACAATGCTTGAAAGTAAAATTGCATAAAAGATGAAAGTGTAGTTCTTGCAATGTATACTAAAGCATAACCATAAAGATGTGTCCAAGATATTCCCAAGGTTGAGTGGATAAATTATAGGATTATTAAGTTGTTAAGTTAGAAGTTGATCCTAGACTAAGTGACAACCCAAGAACTCCCCCCGCTTGTACCAAAAAGTTGTTGGGTGCTCAATAACTGAGGAAAACAAGGCCCCACCCTAGCTCCACAAGTCAACCCAAGAATAGAAGTACTCCCGGGAAGGACGCCAAGCGCCGTGAGATCATCCCCGATCTAGCACCTCTTGTTGATTCCTTAAATTCTCGTTTTTGATGGAAAAGTTGGGTCAGTAAAAGGTGACCTATTTAGACTAGTTGATTTTAGATCCTAGGAAACTAAGGTAAATTGAGGTAGTTAAAGTTAAGTTAGGGTGATTGTAGTGTGTGTTGTGCAAGATGTGCTTGCAAGATGCCAAGTACTTGAATGTTAAAGCAATGAAAGCAAAGTACATAAATTGACGTGCAAGGAGAAAATAGATGTTTGCCTTAAACCACAATGCCATACAAGGTTGCAAGAGATAAAATAAAAGTACATAAAAGATTTAACTTATTAAGCAATAGTACTTAAGCTTAGATGACTTGTGTTATCACACAGTTTGTAGCTAGGAGAAAAGGTTATAAGATAGAAGGCCAAACTAGTGTAACAGGAACCAATCCCACCTAATGTCACGGTGTCACCACAATGGGATGGTTCTTTCTCTTTAGGTAGGTTAGGCCCAGGGGAGACGTCCCCGGTGACCTGGGGTTTTGAAGAGGCAAAAGGCTAATAAGACAAAGATAAGTTTCCCTCCTTCACAAGTCACCACCAATCAGATATTCCCGGCTAAACAACCAATAATGAAGTAAAAACCCCAAAGAAGTGTACCTGCCTGGAACAAAGCAACAACAAACTGATATGTGCAAGCTATTTCAATGGGTTAGTACTTCATAAGACTATATGATAAATATATATAAGCAATTACGGCAATAAATATTGATGAAGTCAATGTTTATAAATACAACTATGAAAGTAATGTCACTTCACCAATAAATACTGGAACGATGTAGCATTCAATGTAACCAATCAACACTTTATTCATTTAATGCCTAAATCACCATTTAATTGCTCTTAAGACAAAACGTTGTTGCACCAATGATGTAATAGCTATAGGTGACGACAACACTTAGGGTTAGTAGGGTTAGCTCTTAGGCTAGGGTTAGTAGTTAGGGTTTCAATTCAAAGGTTTTGAGAGTGTTGTAATCAAGCTTCACTTCAATGCTGGAGGACTCTAGATCAGTGCCTAAGGGTTTAAAGGAGTCAAAAGTGAAGGACGCAAGAGTTGAAGGAGTCAAGGTAAGAATGGCCAAGAACTAGAGGGAAGAGTTCTAAGGTGTTGCTATGGCAAGGCCCTAAAATCAAAACCCTAGGGGAGAGAGGCTCACTCCGGTGTTGCTACAGCAAGGCCTCGTGCTCTCTCCTCCTTTCTTGGATGGCAAAACAGCTGGCATAAAAGATAAACTGAGACAAGAGGGTTTGATAAGACAAAGTGTTGCAGCAGCAAGGCTCCACTAACAAACCCTAGAAAAATCATCCCTAAAGTGTAGAAACCCTAGGCTTCAAGATGTCTCCTTCTTCTCAGCTTGTAAAGGTACGACTAGCAAAAGGGAAGAAGGAATATGAGTGTAGCTATGGCTAGGCTCTTTCTTCCTTCAACAATGGCTAAAAAATCTCTCTCAATGGGGACATAAGACAAGGACCTACTTGTGTGCTTGTCCCCTAGGGTTTTGATTCAGCAAAATCATAAATACATGCAAGAAATTAAACTACAACCATTCATTTAAGAAGTTTTGCAGAAAAATACTTACAATTCACCAAGAAATATAATGCAAACCCTAGTTGTAACACCTTCCTTCAAGAGAGAAGCCAAAACATGCCAAAATAATCTTCCTTCAACAAGTGCGCATCACAAAATCATCCAATAACCCAAGAGAGGGCGCAAATTTCAGTCCTCACTAATGAGTGAGTGAGATATGATGAAAAAATGAAGGTAAAACTCCTTCATTTATACAGTATCATGACCTAATTTTACTTTTTAGGTCATGTAAAAGGCCGACAAGGCCAAAATACCAAAATCATACTGTTTTACATTAAAATGTTAAATCTAAACCCTAATCAAGCTGAAAAGAGAATAAAATCCCCTTCAAGGGAGACGTTAGCCCCTTTTAGGGCAAATGGGGCATCCTGGAGCAAAACGTTAGCCCTCCTTGGGCTTCTCCAACCTGCCACACGTGCCACTGCTACCCAGTCTGCCTCCCAAGATGTCCAATGGGCTAGATGACATCATGGTCATCAAGGGTGACGTCCTAGGCCTTCCAAGGCCACTGTTTCACTGAAAAGGGCTCAACCCCCCTAGGTCAAGATGTGTCAGGGTGCCTCTGGTGGAACGTCCTCTTCTTCTCCAGTGCAAAGCCTCTGATCAAACTCTGTCCTGTCTCTGCCCCCTGATGGGGTCTCAACATCCATTTGGTGGGCTCTTCAGCCCCATGGAGGTCCAAACCATAGTTACAAGAACCGAACCGGTCGACCCCAAAAACCGGAACCGGAAAAAAACCGGAAAAAACAGGATAAAAAAACCGGTCACTAAAAATACATAAAATATTCAATTTTTTGAAAAACAAATACATATTCATGTGCATCCATGTGAATCTTTGTCTTTCCCTTCAACCACTCTTCTCTCTGCCCAGTGCCTACAAATAAGACATA
>JASDQU010029869.1:16264-28902 GCA_032191745.1 Picea mariana | reverse complement strand
AATTTTAGTTATTTAGATGTCACCTTGCAGCATGTGGACATCGCTTGGTCCTTTACAAGAGTTTGATTACCTAAATCAACTAGATGTCATTGGTACAACCTTGCGGAATTTTAAAATCCCTAGGAAACTAGCATGTGGACATTGTGGTCTGTTACTATCCTTTAACTCCCTATGTGTGAGTTAATCTAGAAAAAGCGTGAAACTATCCTAGATTGAACATGTGGGCATGTGTGGGCCCATTACAAACTTTTAAACTCTCCTAGTTTTCTGATCTAAGAAAGCAGAAAGTCAAACACTATTCTAGCTTTGTTGACATGTGGGCATGTATGGGCCCGTTACAAGAATGCGTTTGAAAAATGAAACTAAGAGGGGTCTCGAAAGAGCTGTTGTCCTCTCCTAAAAGTTTTTTGAAATTTTTGTTAAAGGGAGATGAGATCGTTTTCGCAACCTTTTTCTGATTCTCAAGATCGCTTGATGGCGTGAGAGAAGAGCATACTCAAGATTGTTACTTGCAACTTCTAGTCCCGAATGTGAATTTAGATGTGATTAGAATTGATGTTCAACTTAGATTATAAATCAAAGCAAGCCATCCACATGGCGAAAAGCAAATAAGGGAAAAATGATTTTTTATCCACCTAAGTGCCTATGTTTGTTTGACTATCCCCTTTATAAGTTGAGGGGTCTAAGTGGTGCAGTATTTAGAGCATGCATGACATCATTCTTGAGAAGGAAACTGACTTTCCCCACATCCAAAACCTTACAATGAAAAATTTGGTTCAAATGCGTGGCTGTTAGTACGGACAGAGGCGCGTCTGGCGCCTGCGCGCGCACTATAATAGGAACCAGAGCGCATGCGTGCGTCTGTGTGGTGTAAAACCCGCGCGCTTATGATAAATTAATGAGAAAGAAATTCCAAATGGATTTCTCTCGATTCGCCTGCGAATCGACTGTTTCGCAGGTCGGCGCAGGCCGGTTTGTGTCCCTGCAAGTTAATAAAACAAAAAGGAAAGCGAATTAAACCCAATTGAGGGAGGATTTGATACCTAACACTCCCCATCGGAGTCGCCAGTCTGTTCGCGTTTGAATGGTCACTAGGTGAGCAAATGAGGAACGCTTGCATGCCCTGTTGGGCTTGGCAAGGCAGAACAGGATGCTGTGGAGCAAAAGGGTTAACAGAAACATAAACAAACTATAATCTAACTATGAACTGAAAGAAAATAACACTACGACAATAAACAAAGAACATCAAACATCAAACAAAGGTGTCATCAATGGTTTCAGGCAGGTGTTTTATTGAAACCAGAGCGCACGCAGAAGAGAGGGACCAGGGGTTCCTTCTCCCTCCAGCGGAAGGCTCTTCGGGGCCCTCAACACAATGCTTTCCTTACAACTGAATAGAACTGAACTGAGTGATGAAAGAACTCCGGGTTACACTGTTGATGAGTTGTTTGTTACAGACTAAGCTCTGAACCATCTGGACAGCATAACGATGCTTCGAATTCCCTGTTAAAACAGTGAGTCCTCACAGCCTTTTATAGCAGTTTCAAGGGCGGTCTTGTAACCTTCTCCAGGTGTGAATAGGGGCGCATTAGGGTTCATTTAGGTCATTTAATCCGCCATTTTTGCAGAGCCGACTCTGATTTGAGAGTCAAATCATCTTGGGGGCTGGTCCGTAGGCGGTCGGGAGGCCGACCTACGCAGTTAATGCGCCGTATTAGCAAATGCGCGGGTTTGTGTGTTGACAGCCGCGCGTCGAGCGCGCATGCGCCAGAAACACGTTTTTTCCCCGCGCATATGCGCGCGCATAAAGATGTTGTAAAGAGCCCTTCAATTTTTGGTTACTTTGTATAGTTTTTTGCCCTTCTGGAGTGCTGTGAAATTAATTCAGTGCCATGAGTGACTTCATTGCTGTTTTGATGATGTGGAGTTCTTGTCACCATGTGCAGACGAAATTTCAGTGATAACAGTGGGGAAACAATTTCCAAATGTTTTGAAGCTTGGCAGAAGGACAAAGTAATGTTGACTCACCAATCGTTGCCTTGTACTAGTACATGGGCCATATGGTTGGAATAAATGAGATGATATTTTGAAAAAAGGAGATCCATCCCATACATGTTAGTGACTATTAGTGACCAAATTATATATGCTTATGGAGGAATATGGAAACCCACAATGATAAGAATTTCAAGAATTGTGAAATTTCCTAATATTGAGCAATCAAAGGCAAGGAAATATTTTGATTGGAGAATACGAAGGGACACTATGGGTTGTGGAGCAAGGGGAATTATATACTTAATATAAAATCACACAATATCCATTAAATTTGCTCTTGGGGAAGGACCATATAATAAAGCAATGTTATATATGCTCTTAGGGTATTGTTAAAAATTGCCTCAAAAGTGGTCTTTAAGTGTTCAGATAATGAGGGACTCCAAGCTCATAGTTGAAATTTCTTTCAATATATAATTAGGTGAATATTCATATATAGAATTTAAGTGCACGTGAGAATTAGTTTTTGTATATAGGATGTTGGATATCACTTATGGGTTGTTTCAATTTTTCTTTTAATGTATTCAATCCTGGCATCTTAAGCCATAGTTTTATCAAATATTGTATAAATTTGGAGACATTTTTAAGGCCAATGATGAAGCAAAAAAAGAGACCTAAGTCCTAAACGAGTGCCAAAAAGACATACTACTATGTATATTTTGATTTATCCTTAAAATATCTAATATACAATTTTGTTTTCTTGGAAAAAAATATATCAAAGGTCATCTCTTTAGTAATTACCCCTCTCTATATATGGTTCCAAATCCATTTTCAAAATAATATCATAAAATAATATCATGGATGACTATATATATATGCATCAAACAAATTAGGATTAAAAGTTAAAGACACATTGTTGTTGTTCCAATTAAAGACATCCTATAAAATTATTTAAAATAAATAATTTGTGAAGTAAAAATGAGGAAAGAAAGGATGTTATGAAATCCTTGCGTAATAAAAGCTAGTAAAAAAACACAGATTCTTGTGTACCGATGTTATTGAAGAACCCCTATCCAACAAAATGGAAAGACTTTGATCATGTCTTGTCTTTAAGTGGCACCAATAATTTATGGAAGGGGTACATTATATTTTCATAAAATTAAAGAGTATATCTTTGTAAATGTTAATAATGATTGATTTAGAGATTATTTTTTTTATAGCATTGTTTTTTTTTGTTTTTTTTTTTGTAAATAAAAAGTGATTTTATTTCATTAATCCTTTTTCACTGTACAAAATTTATCTGTTTCACAGAATTTCCACCTGTCCTGCCAAACTAGTGGAAACCGAAACAGGTGGCAACCTTTTATACTTATGGCCAAAAGTAGCAAGCACCACTTGCTCTGCCACACAATTGGAAACCAGAGCAAGTGGCAGCATATAGCGTTGACATTTCTGTCTAGACATGCATTCAAAAACTGATAATTCAAACTGAACAGAAATCCTAAGCACGAAGATAAGAAAAAAAACCCATTTCCATGCAAATAAAGCGCAGAGAGATGATAAAATTTAAACATGAGGAGGGTTGTTTGAACATTGGAACCTACCATCCAAAGAGCTGCCATGAGGAGTGTTGTCTCTAGGAGTGAATGCAAAGGGTTGCACGCAGGTCGCGCATCTCTGCTTGGCTGGCGTGTTCAAGAAGGCATCAAACAACATGTCAATTTTGCTGCTAAGAATGGTGCGCCTGCGGAGTTGCTCCATCATATAGCTCCTCATCTCAAAGATGAGCTCCTAGTGCTCTGGAGTGAGGAGGATGGATTTACTCTGGTCGCATTCCGCTTCTGGGTTGAGCATGGGGGTTGTGTGGCCTCCCTTGTGCTACGTTTCACTCCATCTGAGTTTTTTTTATAGCAATGTTAAATTCGTTAAAGTTCATGTTAAAATTAATGGAAAGTGAATGAACCATCACAAACAATTATTTTAATAGAGTTTACAAATTTTTTTTTATAACAATTAAAGTATTTTGGTCAACTAAATAAATATATAATAAAATCAATAAAAATAAACATCTTAACAAAATTAATAATTATTAATCTAAAACAAATCCAAAATCAAAATATTCATACAAACAAATATAACTAATTATAAATTTTTGCATTATCTACTTTAAAACTTAAACATATAAGCAAATATAATTAATTATAGAATTTTACATTACTAAAATGATTACATACCTAAATTCTTCAACACTGAACTTAAAAAAAAAACCATTATCAAATCCTATAATAAATAAGAAAAATTTCCATATATATATAAATACTTATACACTCAACCAAATATATAAACAAATATAATTAATTATAGATTTTTACATTGTTAAAATTATTACATACCTAAATTCTTGAACCCTAAACTTTAAAAAAACACCATTATCAAATCCTATAATAAATAAGTAAAATTTCCACATATATAAAAACTTATACACTCAACCAAAAAATACTTTTATCAAACCACCTTACACATTTTACTTTTATATCCAAACGCAACCCTGCCTTGTGACCTTTTAACAAAATATATATACATCCTCTCTTTAAAAAAGCACTACATATACAAAACCAATAGAACTTTTAAAGGAATTATTGTCGTATTTCTTGTTAAATTCAAATTATAATATTTTTCAAAATAAACAAAACAATGAAAAATGCCTTGCTCCTATGGTATGTGAGACTGAGTTCTATTTTGTGAAACAATTGAAAAGCAATTACTAGTTTGGCATGTGAGACTTAGTCCTTTCAGAACCAGAGTGATGTCTTCAAAGTTGTGGAAATGTAAATTTTAGTGGTGCTCCAGTAGTAATTGTTAATTATTCCCCTGGCCTTCTCTACTACGTAAAAGGCATCCCATAGATTTTCCTCCATGAAAGTCTCCACTCACAATTTGCACTCATCCACTATAATATTTTCTACTTTAAAAAAAACAACTCCAATTACATTTGCCGATGAATTTTGGATTAAATTCAAAATTTTGTCGATGTTGTAGGAACTCTGGAGACCGTCGGATTGTTACCCAACCACGTTAAGGAGGATACAGTGAAGACAACCTTGATGGAGAGGCCAAGGAACTGCTAATCGTATGGATATGGCCTTGAGGACAACCACGACCTAACTTCTGCAAAAAACTAGAGACAACATAGAGATTGAAACTCCCTTCAATCGCCGCAGATTTCTGTATACCATGTTAGGAATTGCAGAGACAGATAGAAATTCATGATTTAAGAGGATTTAAACGATATTAAGTGTTAAAAATGAGAGGAAGAAGAGGGTTTTTTAAATAGGAGAAAAAGGCACGAGTCTAGAACCTTCCCCGTGCTTCGATGTCACTTGAGGCTGGCCAGATTGCATTGTTGGTATTTTTGTCATGGCTGGTTTCGTCATCGGTGTTGTCCATGGCCTGAACCTCATTATAATCAAATGTTTAAGAGATTCTTCCAGCTCCCACATCTCGTTCTACCTTCGACCATCACCCTGCACCACTTCAAGCTAAACAAATTGGGTTTTTTAAATATGGTCGAGAACAAATGGGAGGTGGACGTTTAAAATTTGAATTTGAAATTCTTCTATCACATTTATAACTGTTTTGATTACTCAACCATCCACAAATGGTGATGGTGTTGCTAATGGGGATGGCGTATGGAAGAGGGGTGAATGGAAAATTGATGGTTAGAAAAAGTGTAGGCGGATGGGCAAACGGGTACAAGTTTCGAGGGTTAGAGAGGTCCCATCACCGATTGCCAAGAAGCCATTTCATAGAATATTGTCGAGATCATATGATAGTTTGTTTAGTTTTAGGTTTCATTTTTTTTTCTTTTTTATCTTGAATTATATGAGGTACTCATACTGTTGATATCATATGATAGTTTGTTTTTCTTATATTTGGGATGGGTCTGTCCTTACCCAAGGACTTTAGGAGTGGTCATAGTGTGTGTGCATAAGGGGTAAGACTTTCATTGATCTTACCTATTTCAAACTTTGGTAGATGTCAACGATTTACCTCTTATTGGGTTTATCCTAGGGATTTGATCCCTAATATATGTCCTTTGTCTTGTCTCACCCTAGGATCATGGAACTTATAGATAACTAAGCACCATGCCAGAACATCAATGGTTTTTTAGATAAATTTTCGAAGTATATGGACAATACATGCAAGTTTTTTGACAAATTATCCCAATCAAGCTTCTTGATCGATATATTGATGACAAGGATAAATATAGTCCCTAATGGGTTTCCTCTAGGTCCTCTACCTAGCGTATGTCATTGTGGTGCCATGTTGGCATCGCATCAAGGACTTCCACCATGTTGTGTCTACACCACTATACTAGATCCAACAACACCTTCCATAACTAGAAATTCTAGTGTCTCCCTCCCTAACTGGCATCCAATGAGCCTTGTCATTGGTATGAGTATTGAATACAGTGTCAATCAACATATATGACCACCATTGTGAGCCATATTTTGATGATGATAAACTATCAGACAAGGAGTATAGAAATGGCTAAAATATTGAGAACAATGGGCCCTTCAACATACACAACATTCATAATTCCCATTCAACATTCCCAATGGTATGCAAGACTACATCAATTTACTTGTCATTTAGATCCAAGTCAGTGTTCAAGATTTACAAGCCTTGTGGAAGTCAATAAATGTTTTTGGCTCAATTCGATAGCTTAGTCCACTACGTCATCAAACTCTTTGTTTGGTAATTCCATTCTATGAAAGGAACAACAAATGTTGGAGGAAACAACTATTCCAGACCATGAATGTAACTCTCCTCTAGATTGACTCCAATTCTATGCTAGACAAACTCTCTTGCTCTTTGTTTGCCACTTCTATTGTTAAAAAAACCCCATGTTGCAAGACTAGAAATAGAAATTCCACCATGTTGCGTCTACACCACTATACTAGATCCAACAACACCTTCCATAACTAGAAATTCTAGTGTCTCCCTCCCTAACTAGCATCCGATGAGCCTTGTCATTGGTTTGAGTATTGAATACAGTGTCATTAAACAGATATGAACGCCATTGTGAGCCATCATTTGACGATGATAAACTATCAGACAACGAGTATAGAAATGGCTAAAATATTGAGAACAACGGGCCCTTCAACATACACAACATTCATCATTCCCATTCAACATTCCCAATGGTATGCAAGACTACATCAATTCACTTGTTATTTAGATCCAAGTCAGTGTTCAAGATTTGCAAGCCCTGTGGAAGTCGATAAATGTTTTTTGACTCAATTTGATAGCTTAGTCCACGACATCATCAAACTCTTTGTTTGGTAATTCCATTCTATAAAAGGAACAACAAATGTTGGAGGAAACAACTATTCCAGACCATGAATGGAACTCTCCTCTAGATTGACTCCAATTCTATGCTAGGCAAATTCTCTTGCTCTCTGTTTTCCACTGCTATTGTTAAAAAAACCCCACATCGTGTCACCATAACTTGGATGCAAATGTTGTGTCCCTCCCCAATACAAGTAAGATGTGAGGTTGTTGTCTACTTCACATGCCAAGTGATTTATTTAGAAGTATCGCACTTTGGCAAGGTACGAGGATGTTGGGAGTTGCCAAAAGATTATGTATCACCAAGCTGCAAAACTTTAACAAGTCTACACAAAATCCACAAGGGAAGCCAAAGGAAGTTCATGGATAAGATGTCATCCTAGTGCCATGACATTGTGGGACTAGTTAGTGTGCATCGTTGGCATTTGTTATGCATCATATTTATCCTCGTCAATAGAAGAAGAGATAAAAATCTTAGAGTTAGATTGAGCGACATCCATAATAAAATATATTCCAAATAAATAACTTGAATCATGAAAATAAGAATAAAACACACTAAACTTTCATTTTAAACAAAGTATATTCAAATACACTCACCACTAAGGAGGTAAGGGCGTAATTAACATAATGAGCATTACTTAGAAAAAAAACTTGTAACTCACCACACTAACATGGAAAAAATGTATATATTTCATTATACTATACCTCCACATAGATATAATTATTAACATAGGAAAAATGTATATATTCCATTGTTCTATACCTCCACATAGATATAATTATTGTATTCCTCTAACTTTTATAACGTTATTGCTTTTGAATAATTTGTATAGTTAAAAGTCATCAAAAAATTGATGTGTAAAAGACAAAGACAAAAGCAAAAGACAAAAACATAGATATAATTATTGTATTACTCTAATTTTTATAATGTTATTGCTTTTGAATAATTTGTATGGTTAAAAGTCATCCAAAAAAGTGATGTGGAAAAGACAAAGACAAAAGAAAAAGACAAAAACAATAGCGAGGAAACCACGAAATGGGAGATGTGAGTGGGGTAGATGAAGTACTTAATAATATGTAGACCTATACAGGAATAGTCGGCTTTGTTGGAACAAGACCAAGGACATCACCAAAACCAATTATTGTACTCCTCTCACTTTTCGAAAAACTTTATTCCAATAAACGCCACCACGCAATAGCTAATTCCATTTCTAAATATTGAAAAGATATGAGTTTTGAGGGAAATGGCATTTCTAAATACTATATATACAAGCCACCCCATTTGTAAAAGGACATATTATTATTCCTTCATGATGTAGCCAAGAAGGTCACTATTTGTACCTCTAGTAATATCTTTTGGTGAATGAACGAGATACTACCATTCTACGGTACTCTATTATTTTATTTATTAATAAAAGTTGTGTTTCACTTATGTGTTCTCTGCTATAGTTTTGTTTGTATCTAATCTGGATTAGATCATTATATTATGTGTCATCTATATTGATGCTTTCAAAGTGGAAAAAATTGGAGGAATTAGCGTGCAAGGTCAATTTAATGGCAGGTCCTAGTTTGTAAAATTGGGGTTTAAAACCTTTTGGAGCCATTTTGAGGCATCAAATGGCATTTTTGGGGGTCAAAACTATTCTAGCATAGCTAGAATCTCGTGAAATTATTCTACACATCGATACATTTCCAACAGTGCAAAAATCACGTTAATTGGAGCTTGTGTGCAAAAGTTATGCCTCTTGTAAGTTGACCTATTGTGTTGACCACCATGGTACGAGAGGATGCCACACCAACCACTATTATGTTGAACACACCACCTACACTAAGAGGGGGAGAGGGTGAATTAGTGTGTGGACTTTTCTAGCTTTTCTTCTTCTTACAACTTAGCAGTTAAAACATATTTGAACAGATTAAGAACAATCAAATCATAATCACAATGGACACAGAAGATACCAGATGTTTGTATATAATTTATATGAATATATGTGAATATAATAATAAGGATTTTCCCAGCACCAACTATTTTGTTTCAGCACCAACTAAGGTAAGGAGCACCAACTCCTCAGAGAGCACCGACTCTCAAGCAAGACCCAACTTGCCACAAGACCCAGCTTGCTGATAGAACACAGTCTATCCAACTAGAGCAACCAACTCTAATAGTAGTGATCCATTATAGAATCAACTCCATCTCATGATCAGAGGCATACCATCAACACTCATCATTGCACTTTGTCTTTCCTCTGATATTCACGCCTTCTTCGCTTCTTCTTCTCTCTGATATTCGCACGGACCTCAGGTCCATATTCCCTTCATTTTTCTCCACAGACTGCTCTTTCTCAGCGAGCCTCTCTTTTCCACAAGCCCGTCTACTTGCACAAGCACTAAGCACACAGTCTAGTGAACCAATCATGGTTGTATTTATAGTTGCTTATGCTCAAAACTTGTTTAAGTTATTGAGCCGACTTGTTTATTTACAACGACTTTTGGGACCACCAGAGATGATCGTTCAGGGTCTTCAACTTTACACCTGGCATCCCCTTTACTTTCATAAATCGATCACAGTCATGGATCGATTTACTTCGTCTATGTGATTATAGAAATCAATGCTTCCTTCAAACCATGTTCATATGATCATTGGCGTAGAACCAAAGGCTTATCAATTTAAGCGACACATTCCATTCTGCCTTTTAAATCTCTTTACTATATGACCAATGGAATTAATCAAATGTTAGGTAAGACGAGCACTTATCAATTCAATGGTATTGATTCAATATCGATGAGATGGACGATTTTCGGGACTTCGTGACTTTTCCCTTTGGGACTTCGAGATTTGCAACATGTCAAATCTACCGAAGTGGATTTCGCCAAATAGATCGGACGGTTCATGTTTACTTCGTGGAAACAGATCAATGGTCAGATTTTATCCTTGGACCTGTATTATGATCAACGGTTAATAATGCACCCGAAGTGATCTTTTAGATCAGACCTGTCATGTCCAATTCAGGACTTCAGATATTATGCTTGCACTATCCTTCCACTGTATTTTGATCAACGGTTGAGAGTACACCCAACATCAGATCGACGTTCGAGATCTCCTTCGGGTCTCCAGACTTCAGAGATTTCAAATCTCAACCCCTTCTTTCCTCCGTACGTCAAACTTCTAGAGCTGACAATCCACTGACGCGTGTCCCTTTTGGATCAACGGTCAAGATCTCCTTCGGGTCTCCGGACTTCGGAGATTTAAAATCTCAACCCTTTCTTTCCTCTGGAGTGATCACTTGCTGTGGTAAGTCATAATATGGTGGAGACCGCTTGCTGTCGGTTTAACATTTCTGCTTACACTATCCTTCCACTGTAGTAGATCGATGGTCAAGAATGCTCCCGAAGTGATCTTCAAATTGGACGTCTCGTGTCCACTTTGGGACTTTTGTATTCGGGACTTCGAGACTTTGGGCAAGTGCCGGTGGTAAAACTCCTGAAGCAAAAATCCTGGAGTGACGTAACTTGCTTACGTCACTTGCTAATGTGTGATGAGCTGAGTAGTTGCCACGTGTCACTATGATTTTTAATTTGCACGTACCTGAAATGCTGATTCATCTTGACACTTGTCATTCTCTGACTGCTCCATGTGTCCTTGCTGACATGGATTGCTGACGTGGTCTGTCGACGTAGTTCTCCTGATGTGTTATTATTGTACTTCCGAAGGTAGTATATAGCAATGAGTTAGCATTGACTTTAATATTAGTTTTGTGTTGACTTTAAAAATTTATATAAGTTCAAATGTTTAACATAACAAGTAAAAAAAAAAAAAATTTTATATAACAAAAATAGTATTTTTTTAACTTCTCATTGGTCAATAAATTGATAGTGTTATTGCAGCCTTCGCGTATTTCGAGACCTTGAATTAATGGGAAAAGACAAACACCACAGGAAACTCAAACCTCCCCACAAACTGTCAAATCTGGAGCAGATGGAACCAACCACAACCCTTTTCACATGGCACATTGATTGACGAATTAATGGAGTCTCTTACACCGAGGGTGGAGTTAAAAGGCAAACCAGAGTGAGTAGTCATGTTAGTGGTAGGTTTATCCGAAAACTCACATACACCCAATGGGCATTTATGAAGGCCACACACTGCCGTAAATGTGAATCAACAACCTCTACTTTCCCATAATAAGCTACCAGTCTGCGTCAGTTTGACTAAATATAATCTCATTGGAAATTACTAAATATATACGATTTTCACTACAGGGTTGTCATTTCCTCAAGCCGAGCCTAGGGGCAGATAGAATTAGAATTAAAACGCGTGGAAGTTATAGATTTAATACGTAATGACCTGGTCGCCCTATGCCTTTGTCTCCATCGCCTGGTCCTTTCCTCTTACACGGTCCCCGCCATGTTTTGAACATTGGAGTTGTCAAGCCTTAGGCTTGGAGCCTTAAGTCAACACCATTTAAAATTAGACTCCACTTTGTAAGTTGGAAAATTCTTTTTTTACTCATTTTATGAGTTTTTTAATTAAAAAATTATTTAATAACTAAATAAATAAATAAATAATTCCTCTTTTCCTTCATCCCTTTTGAATCTTTTCCCCTCATATGTTTTTTTTAATTCAAGTTTTAATTATTATGTATTACGAATTTCTAAAATAGTATATTTTACATTATTTTATTTAATTTTTAATAAAAAATTAAATGAATGTAAATCTCTATTGATTTCAATTTTATTAAAAATATATAAAAGTGAATTTTTTATAAATTCTATTTTTTGTTATTAAAAATGAATATATATTATTTATGTTTTTTAATTTAATCAAATTTAAAATTTAAAACTTATTAAAACATAAATATATAAAAAAAAATAAAAACACAATTTCTTTTTATTATTAGTAAAATATGTATTTTTATATTTAATAATATTTTTATGTAAATATTATAATTAGTATTAACATTTATATATATAATTGATATATATATATATATATATATATATATTATATATTATGTTTATTTATTAAATTTATTTTATTTTCATATAAACAGAAACAGTATAGACATTAAAAATATAAATAAAAAGTAAAGTTTTGGGTAAATACATGATAAACATAAATTGTTTATTTAAATTTATACTCCACGTTATTTTATATATATATATATATATATATATATATATATATATATATATAAAGAAAGAGACGGTATATATAAAGGATTTCTTGCTTAAATGCTTTAAATAGTTTCCCATATCAACCTGGTTGTCCGACCGCTGCTATTGAAAGTACCAAGACC
>JASDQU010029868.1:30839-41790 GCA_032191745.1 Picea mariana | reverse complement strand
GAAACTACCAGCTGAAGATTCCACTTGGGAAGATGAGTCTTTTATAAAGAAGCATCCAGAGTTACTCAAGCATTGTGGACAACACTTGTATCAAGGGGAGGGGCATGTTAAGCCCTAATATTGGCTCATTACCCCTTAATTGGGGCATATTATATTAGTAATGTTATTTTATTTATGTCGTCTTTAGGCCATTAGTTGTAATTATACCTCCTAGTCTCCTATATATACCAAGGAGACATTTTAATTTTGAATCACCTTGTACTTGAACATTTAAGTGGAGTAAAAGGAGGTTGCCCCCCCGAAGAGGCTTATTATCTGAAATTATCTCTTTTTCAAGGCATTGAGTACTTTTCCTGAGGTTTTTCTATGCTATATTGATGTTTGGTTCTTAACAGGGGGTTACCCTTTTTAAGACTATTTTGAACGGAGCTTCTGCGCAACTCGTTCATGAGCCCAAGCAGGCTAAGTGTTGTAACCATGCTCTGATACCAATTTTTCACACACCCACTACGACATAATAAATTTTTGATTTTCCTCAAGGTACAGAATCCCTGAAGTCCTACGGTGGCCTAACGCAGGCTAGTTCTTCCCTATTCACCTCCTTGTGATCATGGGTTAGGACCATAGGCCAAACAAACCAAGCGCCTTTTCGTGTTTTGTGACTCAGCGATACAGTGAGTCCAAATCTTAAAGGTATAATGGTGATGTCCACCTCCATGTGAATCGTGGGTCACGACCACAGGCCAAACAAGTATGGCATCCTTTTGCTCTTCGTGGCTCAGCACTACCAGAGTGTCGAGTCTTTTGACTCTACAAACCCCGAAACAGCGAAGCACCGAACCCCGAAAGGGATAGCAAGTACAAGATTCTTGTTTGGGTATTGTCCTCGTGACCACATTCCATGACCCCGTGCTTAAATCGGCAAGGACCTTACTGGTCCTTCGTGATTTGGGAAATCATGATGCATGACTTCTTCCTTTCCCATTCAAATCCCTGAGATCCACGAAGTCTCCTAAGTTTCCCTCCAAAGGAGATAAATGGTTGTAAGCCTCCCCTGATCTGATGGTTTGGATCCCTTCAGGATTTCGGTGCCCGGGGGTTCGAGATGCAACGATCCCAAAAACTCATGTCATGCAAATCTCTGAATTCCGGTATGGGAATCCATGTAGGAGATCAACGGCCCTTGATAGTGTGGATCCAATGGTCCACAGGATTTCGGATCTTTCCCTAAGCTTTGACCGCTCACCATGCGTATCCCTTGATGAATGGTCCAGATTCCTTTGGGACTTCTCTTTGACACTTTTTGCTACTCGCAACCTCGCAGGCTGAAGCATCGAGATCTCATGCTCTTCTTTTTTGAAATACTGAGATGCGAAATTCAGCAATAGTTGACTTCCTCTTTGCACTTCTCGCAACTCCCCACTTCGCGAGTTGTAGCATCAAATCCTGGCATCTCTCCTTCACTAACCCCCGAGAAGCAATAATTATTATCCTTCTTGCGTTCTCGCTATTTAGGACTTCGCAAGTCCAAGGGTTGAGTTCTCAGGATCTTATTTCGTGAATCCCCGAGACGGGAGAAGTCAACGAAATGTTGACTCCGTTCTCTAGGCGACTTGTGTCCACCCGTCAATCACGCGGGCCCCACCAGGAAATTCTGCCACGTGTTCTCTCGTGCTCGGTTCTTAGCACTTCACTACTTGAGAAGTCGTAAATGACTCCTTTCAACATGTGAACCCATGAAACCCCGATACGCGATGTATCGAGACGCTAGATCCCATGGATGTCCTTCCTCTTTGATCAACGACCCGGATCATATCGCAATCTCGCGACTTGGGGGACTTCATGACTCCAAGAGTCAGGTCTTCCACCTCCAAACTCGCGAATCCCCGATACGCGAAATGGTCAAATCTCTGCCACCTATCCTCCAACATGGATGGTCCCGATGTCTTTGAGACTTTTGGGATGTAGTCGAGTTCACTCTCCTACCTAGGTAAAGGTTAAGATCGACGGCTTATAGAGCCCCGATGGGTCCCTGGGATCTACGGTCTAGGATCCCATCGCGATCTCGCGACTCAGGACTTCGTGACTCCAAGAGCTTGGTCTTCCAACTCCAAACCCATGAATCCCCGATATGCGAAATGGTCCTATCTCGCTATCTCTTCTGAGTTTGAATCACAAATTTCAAACTCTCAGAGATTCAGGCTCCCATGACCCCGAGACCTTAGAAAGCTACTCTTTCTTGCATAGGGGTTCCAGACCCGGATTGCATGAACCCTCAGATGGTTCTCGGGCAATTATCCCTGATCTTAATCAAATATCTGGTAAGGTTCAGCATGGTTACAAGGTTTATGGGGTAATCCTCGGAAAATAGTACTCTCAAGGGGCCTTCCCAGAATGTTACGAGAAACTAAGCAAATAAGACGATTCTCAGTGGAGCGAACTCATGTCCCAGACTTAAACATTTGTGCAGAAAACAACTATGGCATATAAGCATACACAGGCATCCATTCTATCAAATCAACGTTAGGTAAACACTTCTATTTAGAACTATTTTCAAGAACATAAAACTGAACATGCAATTATGGCATTAGCTTTAAAATAACACTTATTAGAAATAACACCAGAGGTGATGCAACTGCTGAGAGGGGTGCTCGTTTCCACCCAACTGTAGGCTCAACGACTCCCAACGGATTTACCACTAGCCACCCCCGAGCTGAGACCACGATGTTGCAAGACTATGTCTTGGTTTGCCAGTGACCATGAACAAGGGTTACTCTCCCCCTTCTCTGCTATCACTCACTCTTTATATCTCCAGAGTTCTTCCTCCTTCCCTCCCATTTTTCCCTTCTCGCTCCTTCCTCATGCATTTTCCTCTTGCGAGGTTGCATGTGGCACAATTTCCCTCGCGGTGTTTAGGCTCGAGGCTCCTACGGATGGGCGGTTCACTTCCCCCATCCCTCATTAATTCCTGAGGAGCCATCTACCTACTAGCTTGCGAGTAAATTATTTCAGGCCAGTGAGCCGCTCTTGGTTCTCCGGGCCAGTGAAGTCCAAATACAGTATTGGCTTCGGTGGAAGTTAATGCCACCTTTCCAGGTTCCTTCCACCACCTTTGTTCAGCCATCGTGGTCTTTTTTTCAGTATATCCCTTCTCAATAGTTCTGTAATATATATATATATATATATATATATATATAGTCTTATTTACATTCATCGACCTTTTTTGCAAGGTCCATTCACATCACACATTCACATTCTTGAGTTTGCCACAGTTCTTGGCCAGTATAGTTATTTTTACAAACTAGGGGAAACAGGGTGTTACACACATGCTGCTACAATTACTGCATAAAGTTCAAGAGAATACGTGTCTTTCCACTTGGACATAGGTGTATAATCTTGGAAGTGTTATACATACCAAAAAATAAAACATAGTTACAAATAATTTAAAGTTATGATTACCAAATATTTTTAAATTTTAAAATGAAATACACAGTCAATGAAAATAATAAGAATATGTCATACTAATCTCTTCCAAGAAACTATCATGAATATCATCCTCTATTGAGACATGAAAAGTATGTGAACAATGAGAGCATTGATGTGGAACAACTAGGATAGAACTAGAATGGATAGCCTATCCAAATGTCATTCATGGTCTATAATTGACGTGGCTTGAAATCCCCACACTAGTGGTTTAACATCATCAAATGATGGCTTTCGATGGAGTGCTACCACAAATGTGCTATATTGAACTAAACTTCATGTCCTGGGAAACATCACAGTACTAGTGATCCGAATTGATAGGGACTTAAGAGTGGATAAGACTCATTACCTGCAAAACAAATTGAGATTCAATCAACATTATTAAATTTATGTAAAACAAAGCAAGTTAACATGGAATAATCCAAAAAACGATGCAACTAAAAAAGTTAAAGAAACATAATTAAAATTGACTAGGAAAACAAAATGAGAGAAGGATAGGGAATGGGAAGTGAAGAGACATGGTTTTTGGCCTTCCCTTACCCCCTATCTCTCCCTATTTCTCCAATATTACTCATTTCCAAAGAGATTTTGGCCAAGGAGGACGACAGCATTGCAAAAATTGCAAACTTGCAGAAATAAGACTAGTTTTCCCAATAGGGTTCCAGGAAAAAATTAATCATGTGTAATGTATTTTTCCTTTATGTGTTGTGTAATTAGTCACTGATTTTTAATTGATATTTATAGATAAATCTAATGGCATCTCTGTATTTCGTTTAGTGGATGAGGAATTAATTGTTGCTTCTAATATTTATCAATATGTGTGAGAATCTATTGGTAATGGTGGCATAGCGGGTTGGTTGAGAATAGACTATGCACTAATTCATTTCCTTCAAACATTTACATACTAGAGATCCATGGTTGTCATTAAATAACCATTATGCATAAGTTTCTAAGTTAAACATGACATTTTCTCTCCCTTCACATACTCTCTCACCTTGGGAGAATTTCACCTTTGCTAGGTGTTCCCTTTGTTTTTGGGTGTCCATTTGAGTGTTGGGGAGAATTTATTTGTTGTTGGGAATCCATTTAAGTGTTGGGGAGAATTACTTTATTGTTGGGAATCCATTTTCTTTCTGGGGTGAATTCCTTTTTTGTTGTGCATCCATTTGTTTGTTGGGGTGAATTCACTTATTTCTGGGTGTTTTTCATCTCGTGGGAGTTTAGATTTATTTGTTGGGTCATACATTATGTGATGGGAATTCATAGGAGCACCAAAAAACTCTACTTGTTATCCATTTCCACCCATGACTTGTCCAAGTTTCTCAACACTCTATGCGTCCAAGAAAAAAACAATAGCACTCAAGAGAGAAGCCACACATTTATTTCTTGTTGTCCATACACTTGAGCCTAAGATATAGCTAGAGGAGAGCCCCATGTACTCACTCTCCATTTTCCAGTGTAGTTTGTGAATATGAGAAACTGAGAAACCATTAATGTTCAAGAGATGTATGTTGAATTTGATGGAAATCCTACATAAACCCTAACCCTAATTTCTGAACGAATCAAATGCATAGTGTAGCATCTAAACGTTCCACACCATAAACCCATATCCAAGGCACTACAAGGAATACTATTGCTTCCTGGACACCCATTTATTTCATAATGGGTTATTCATAATCTCTCCTCACTCTTCCTCATTCACCTAAGGTCCAAAAGTGGCATGGATCATCCACCTTGAGCATCAGTGCAACTTTGACGTGAAATCTAATGCCACAAAATATTATGGTACTCTTATGTAGGAGAGATTCCATTTGTAACATAACCATCATGGCTTCATTGAAGGAGGTGAATGAAGGTGTAATCCATTGGTGTGTGGAGGAACCTAGGTGTATTAATTGTTACGTGGATTATGTGCTTGCTCAAGCATGTGGAGAATTTATTCCATGATTCTAAGGGTTTTGTTAATGGGTGAGTGGGATACTAAGGCAATAAATATTCAATAAATAATAATTGTACAAGATAAGGAATGCGTTATCTAATAAATATAGTAACCATAGGATAGTTCCATTGGGAAATTCATTGAACACTACAGACAACTCAAAGACCTACATGGCATAGTGAGCATAGACTATAATAAGTGCTACATGACAATGACAACATGTGCATAGCTTAGATGTCCATTGGTCTAAATTGTTATTGTCATTGCTAGCTAATTGATGATTCTAGGAAAGAGGAATGAGGCTTGGTATCCTCCAGGATACTGACATCCATATGCACAACTTAGGGACATAACTAATTTAGAGACAAGAAATAAAATTCTACATAGGTATTCATGTTGGTGAAGTGAGTAGGATATAATCCCCTCTATTACATATAAAATGGTATCAAAGCAATTTCATCCTTGAACAAGACACTTCTTCTATAATTGTGAACAAAATATTGTAGAGCGTAGCATGAGTAAAGCAAGTAGAGATAAGGTGGAATACTTAAGGTCCAACAATGCATATCTTCGAGAAGAGAACAAAAGCTTGAAGGAACATGTTAAGATGTTTAACTAGAGGATGGAAGAGATGGAGAAAAACATGGATAGTTCTACCAAATTTATTCCATTGTTTAAGAACAAGTTTAAAGAAGGCCAAGAATCCTTCACTGCAGTCAGGAAAAATTGGGTCAATCACATAGCACAACCTTTATACCTTGGTTAGAAGGTCATCTAGATGGATGACTAGAAAGATGACAGGCTCACATAGATGATGAAGCAATTGCAACACGATTTGGCAGATAAGGAGAAGGCCTTTATAAGGCTTCAACAAGTTGTCCACGAGCACAAAGGAGCAAGTAAACCTTCCATTTCCACTACAAATGTTATCACCATGAATGAAAACACCTTGGTAATCTCACCTTCTGTATACACCTCTCAAGGGAATATCGTTTAATTTGAGAAGCTTACAAGGGGAATTGGTTTTAAAATTCTAGTGAAAATGAGATATGATGGACAAGGGATAGGAAAGAAGAGACTATGCATCTTGAGCCCCATTGTAGTCACACCTCGAGCCAAGAATGAAGGATTAGTATTTGATGACAGAAGTGAAAATTCCCTCACCATGAAGGCCATTTTTCTGAAGGAAACATATATGGTGGAGCTGGTATGATAATCAAGAGAAGGGGAAACAATGGTAAATGAAGGTGGAAGCTCACCCACCTCAACCTTGTGCTAGACTGAAGGAGAGAATCAATGTGGAGATTTTGAAAAATCATCCCAGACCTGCAATTAAATATAACAACAAGATGATTAGCGAAATAAATAATAAGAAGAATACCAGGAGGTCTATGTCAAACAAGAAATTTCTCACTTTTCATTGCTGCAAGAAGGGAGGCCATGCCATAGACATTTTTTGGTACATAGATACATGCTCACATTGTATAAATAAATTCCATTGTGATGTATCCTATTGGAATAAGAAATCCATGTTCAACATGCCTAATTTTTTCTAGAAGTTGAATGGTAAGAAGGCTTCTCCAATCCAACAACATAGAAATAGGTACATGGAGAGGAGTATTGCAAGCAATTATTGTGTTGTAACATAATTTTTTTTCCAAAACATTGTCTCAATTTCTCAATTTTTATATGCTTCAAATCCTTTTCATGACTTTGACTTATTTTTACTTTGAATTTTTTTATTTATACAATTCCTTTTGTTTTATTTTGATTTTATTTTTCTTTGATTTGTTGGATCACTGAGAGGGGGGGTGAATCAATAATGATAAATTTTAGTAATTTTAACCACAGTGTATTCTTCAAAAATATTCAATAGTTTATCATTAGCATTCAAAATATCATCAAAAATATAATCATAAACATCATCAGATCACAATAGATACATAGTACACCAAAATTACGTGGAAACCCAAATAATGAGAAAATGACGAAATGATTTTCTTATATATCAAAAAAATACATTCATTGGAAGCACCAACTTCCTGATTCTCCAGCTACAATTGGAAGGAGGCTCCAACCCCCTATTCATAGGTTCCAACCTGAAGAAAGCTACAACTCCCTGAATTCTCTGTCTCCAACTAGAAGGAGGCTACAACCCCCTGAATTATCCGGCTCCAATCGGAAGGTAGATACAACCACCTATCCTTTCCCCTTCCTGCCACCCTGAAACATAAGTGTAGACCAACTTTCACTATCAAAAACTTTTCCACTATCACTGCCACTGTCGCTGTCACTCTGTCTCTATCTCTGTCACTTTATCACTGTCATTGTCACTCTGTCACTGTCACTATCTCATCAACCTATATTTTATCATCAACCAACTAACACATGTACCATACCATGAATCAATTGTATACCAACATACATACTATCTCATGAATCAATCATGAACATAATATACATCAATAGATAATAGTGAATCATGAACTAGAGCATCAACCATGTGTAACTTATACCATATCCATATGCAGATCTATATCCTATCATCAATGAGGTATCTCAAAGAACCAATTCATTCCCTCATGCATATTCCACCACACAACATGAATATGCTTCAACCATATAAAATCAACTATAAGAACCATGCCACATGATGAACTAGATATCAGAGTTCTCCTAACTCAGCCAAGCAACTAAGATATACCATATCCAAATACCAAACCAACCATACCACGTATGCCTCAAGCATACACCATATCATGAACAAGAGTAACCATCAAAACTAGTATACATATGTTCTCTTTCTCACCTGCAACCCACGTACACCTTAGAAACTAGGTTTTGCTGCAACTATGAAACATTCACCTTCGAACTTCCTTTGCTACATAAGAAAATGACACTACAAACTTAGCAAGAAGATCCCTAGATCAAAAGAAATATAAGCAATGAATAAGTGTGTGAGTGTACTTGTGAATGACTCCTTGAGGTGTATTTATACTTGTGTTAGGTAACACATCTCTTTAATTTAGGCATTCTATTGTTTTCTTGTTACAACAACTTTACCCTTTCATTAAGGACTTGTAACCAACTAGGGGATTCTTGACCACTTATTAGGGGCTTACAAATTCACAAAGTCATATCTCCCTAACCGCGAGGAACTACATGGCATTCCACATATCATCGGAAATGAACCAACAAGTACTATCCATCTATGAGTTTCTTACTTGCAATTAATCTGTATGTCATGTCCATATCACTCATTCATCTCTAGGTACCAAAACCACACTTTCGGGGCTACCATACTTCTTCAAGGGTTGAATTCAATGAAAACCAACTATCCAAACCAATTTTCCAACAATCTCCCCCTTTCACATTGATGGAAACACTTAGGCATGGAAATAATTATGCTCATGCTCCCCCTATGACCATCGATCCCCCTGTCTGCATGATTCTCTCTCTCTGTCTCCATGCCTTGCTCTATCTATCCCCCTTTGACATCAATGTTAAAGAGTAGTCCTCCTCTTGGGGCTTCTCCCCCTATATATAGGCTTTTGTTGTCTCTATTGAAATTTCTCTTCATGATGCTTCCTAGTTTAACTTTATGATGTATATGAAAAAAATTCAAAATAAATATTTACTTGAACTCTTTAAGACTTCCATTTCTCTCCCCCTGTCTTGTTAAGTTTGATGTCATGTGGATCACTGTGGGGACAAAACTACTCCAATTTTCTATCGCAGATACTCAAAATTTTCCCTTGCAAGTGGTTTAGTGAAGATATCTTCTATATTCTCTTTTTTCCCGACATACTCTAGCTTGATGTTCTTCTCTGTAGTCTGCTCCCGTAGAAAGTGATACTTGATCAGAATTTTCTTTTTCTTAGAATGCATCACTGGATTCTTGGATATACTAATGGACTAGGTGTTTTCACAAAGTATTAAGATGGAATCATCGCACTTTACTTGCATATCCTATAAGATCTACTTTAGCCAAGAACCTGATTACAACAAGCCGATGCTGCAATGTGATATGCTTATGTTATATATATGGATGTTGGTGATTGTTTATTGCTTAACAATGATACCAGACACTCACCCAAGTTGAAATATGATGCACTTGTACTTCTTCTATCATCAATGAAACCTTCCCAATATGAATATGTGTAGATGACAAGATATAAATCCTTTCCTTTTGGATACCATAAAACAAACTCTGATGTACCTTTATGCTAGCGGGAAAAACCCCCCTATGGCTACACCAGGGTTTACAATGTAGGCAGATCAATAAACATTTAAAAGTCTCCTACTTCTCTAAATACCCCAAACATGCCCCATACTTATAAAATAAAAGTAAAATGAGATGGATCCGGTAAATGTACCTTTACTTCGCATCCAATGTAGATCCTCTCGCACTTGATAGCTTCGCTGACTGCAAAAATCCTCCCAAGGTCGGCCTGCATTCAAAGACATATAAACAGAGAAATACAAGAATACATTTCATACATAAATAAGGGCTATATGTTAGAATAAAAAAAGGACAAATGCAAACATTTGACACATCATGTTTTGGGACAGGAAAAGTACTTCTTTTATTGATAATATAATGATTAATTACAATCAAAGTCGTCTACTGCTCCTCAAACCTGGTATGGGATCCTCTTCACCAAGATCCAAGTGCACCTCCACATATCTTTCCCCTCTCAAACTTCTTCTTGGGAAATGGAAAAGGTTCTTATGGAGGAAGAAAGGGAAAACGAGGAAAGCTGAGGCAATTCTCACAACAAGGTTGCAAATGCTTGGGGCAAGGAGGGGATGTGAAACGGGTAGAGTTTAAATTTTATTATGCTTAGATGTGGAATGATACCCCAACACCTCCTTTTATATGGGAAAATGATGGTTATTTTATTGGATGACGGGCTATAGGTGGTGGATTAGTTGGGAAACTACCCAATAGCCTGTAATCTCAATGAATTCCTTGCAACTTTTTAATTTTTGCAGCTTTTGAGAGTATATGCGGGTTGTAGTGGTGCAATTAGCGTACACATGTGGGATGTAGTGGTGCATCAAGTGTATGTACATGGGAAGTATTGGTGCAGTGCACATACATCTTCAAAAAATGAGTTTTTAAGAAGAGTAACTCAGTGATGGCTTGGCAAAATCTGCAAGTAAGAGGGATAAATGCTAGGTATGCATATGTGGAGAAAATTTGGGTTATAACAGATGCCCCCTAATATGTGAGGTTAGAAGAGCATCTGATGGCCAAAACAAATTACAAAATCTTCACCAATGTATGAAGCAAGTGAGACCGGGACTAGACTTTGGGAGGTACCATCTACAAAAATAACAATTGTCTCTCCAAGGCGGGCATACCCATGGTCGGGATGAAATAAATCATGGATGTCAATTAAATACACTGCATATCCATGTCATATAACTATATAAAGTGTAGCCGCGAGTAATACACAAAGGATATACATATCAAAATCCAAGAAATAAATGTATAGTATTCATCTTCAAGAAGCCATTGACGCC
>JASDQU010029867.1:10586-28902 GCA_032191745.1 Picea mariana | reverse complement strand
AACCATTGTGGACTTCCTTGTCTCATGTTTGATATTTCTGTTTATTTCCGAATCGTTATTTTCTTCACAGCCGTTAGATTAGATTGTTTTCTGTTTTGTTTTTCTGCTTTCTATTAACACTCTTGCTGCTATAGATGTTCTGCCTTGGTGAACCCTACAAGGCATGCAGAGCGGTCTCTATTTTGCTCATCTACTGACAGATTGATCGAGAACAATGACATTACCATATTACATTGTAATATGGCATACAATATGGTAATACCATATCACAATGTAATATGGAAATACATATCACAATGTAATATGCTAATACCATATCTCATGTAATTTTTTTTTTTTTAAACTTAAAGCCATCGTCGCAATTTGAGATGGTTTTGTATCTCACATTCAGCATCTACGTCATAAGTTATTGGCCTAGTAGAGATGTTCATCGAAATTGCGATGAATTTTCGTCGTAATTGCGATGATGCATAGAGTTAACCGATCTTGAAGGTGGTGACACATGGAGCACTTACTTCAACGATGTTTCCACGCACATGTGGATTGTGGATATAGCAACGAAATTTTTCCGATGAAAAAAAATCTCGTCTTTCATGGAAATTGTGACGGATAAGTGTGGCAATATCAACGAAAAATCGTCGCAAATTTGGTCATATGTACTAGTGTCTTGATCTAACTTAGGCCAGTAAATTGCATAGTGGTGAGTTAATGGAGGAAAACGAGAGAGAAATGAAAGTCTTCTCTGGACATTTGGCATTCCAACAACCTTTGGAGGAAAAATATCAACATGAGATCCTCTCAGATGTGAAAAATTCAAGAAACTTAAACTACTGCAAAAACTGATATAATCAAACCTACATTATACAGTCATTACAACACCCGACTGGATCATCCATGCCCAGGCTTTAAGAGTAAGAAGAGAGAGTAAGGAGGGGGCTAGCTTCCATTAAACAAGAAGTCTCAAATATAAATCTATAACCATAGAACTAGAGGCCTCGCTAAAACTTTACAATTGGGCGCTCAGCTCTACCATCGATACCTACAAAAATACAAAAATGAGTATATATAAACTCAGAGAAATTCTCCCCCTTGACAGCAGGGGAGTAGCTGAACCATTTAATTCCAAGCTAGCATGTGCAAGCTCTTCTCATTTGACGAGGACATCAGTTCAACATGGCTCCTGCAGGGGAACCTGCACACAGGGGTACCATAGGATGACTACTCCAGACCTCCATGCCTTCCATTTATGGATTGAGCTGAGGTTTCAAAACCTTCTCAAAACTCATTAACTACATTAATTCATGGTGGGTGGCCAAGGCTTCATGTACAGGGGACAACCACATGCCATCTCTCCAAGGCTTGGAGGCTAGCCTCCTTACCTTTTGGTTCCACCCTCAATGTAACTCAGGCCCATGACCCTACACCTATCTTCGAAGGCACTTCGACATTTCTCCTTTCAGGGACTCCCATATGCTATTTCCAAGATCCTCGATGCTCGTCATGCAAAATCACCCTACCCAAACCAATGGTTCAATATGCCTTATGAATCGACGGTCAGGATTATTTCCTTAGTCAGCCTTAGCTGTATGTGGACTTAACAGGCACTTATCTTTCCCTTGGCCCTACTTTGCATGTGATTGTGGGCTATGACCTTGCCCTAAAACCAAAGTCTCTTCATGAATTTCATGAATTGGCAATGGGAAAGAGTCGACTCCTCATCCTTTATAATCCCAGTCATCGAAATCACAACGAGGCATAATTTGTGTTAGGGCCTCCCTTACCTCTCGTCCATGTGGTCACCAGCTAGGACTGTGGTCCCAAACCTTGGATGCTTCACATTTCACATTTCAGGGTTTCAGAATCTAGGTGCATTTGTTGCTGAGATCCCCGAAACGTCGACTCCTGAAAAATCTTAATCATCTTCCACTTGCCCCTGCTAGATTAGACAATTTAAGATTTATCTATTGACCTTTTGGGTCCTAGTACTTTGTGTCATGAATGAACCTTCATGATAAAGACCCTGAAATCTTGACTTCTGATCCCATGAAATTCTATCGATATCAAATCGACAGTTCTCGGCTTTTCTCGATTGGACGGACCAGATTTCCATGTTTCGTGAATCAGAATTTTGTGATTCCTGTTGAAAAAATTTGTGATGCTTGAAATTATGATTCCTGTGCTCACTTTACTTAACTAAAATATGAACTTTCTCGCTTGATTTACTTTGGTATTTGACCACTGTCGGTGCTGCAGACAGTGGAAATGGGGATGGCCGACCAGAATCAGGCTTGGGAAAGAAAAGGTTCAGTGATGGAGGTAAAAGTAAGAGGAATCAACCTTCAGAAGAGACATAGTAATTCATGACCGATCTCTCCTGGGCATATTGATAGGGGAAGACTAGTTGATAGAAAAGGATGAACGCAACAAAAATAAATATACCTGCTAGGAAGGAAAATAAAACTATGATTGGTTCTGTAAAAGGTGAAAAGATAACAAAAGCATAGATCTGGGTAGAAACCACAGACCCTCAAGGTATTGATAGGATTATGTGATAACATTAGGCTCCATGGGGGATGGCTTGCCCCCTGCGATATGCCAAGAACCCTTCTGCAGTTTCAGTTCTTTAGAGTTGGGTTGTGGAGTCTCCTATTAAAACAAAACAAAATGATATAAAACAAAGATGGTATTTACAAAGGTGGGATGTCAGTTGCAGTTTTAAATAAAAAACATTTTTAGGAAATGCCCATTTACTGGGCTGCAAAAAATATCATCTCCCTCCAAATTCTACAACCTGTAAGTATTATTTGGAAATACTTTGGAAATATTGAAGGGACCAATCCAAAGGGAATCAAATTTTCTATGCTTGCCCTTTTCTTGCGTGGGTGCATCCCATTTTAGCACTAGATCGCCCTGTTGAAAATCTTATTTTCTCACCTTTCTGTCAAAATATTTCTTGATCCTTTGTTGTCGGTCATGAGCTCTATCCACCACATGTTCTCTAACTTGTTGGAGCTCCACCAGTTGTTGAATCCTTTTAATCATATTGTCTGGCTCTCCTTGGTAATCTTGAAAGAATTTCACTACAGGTAGAGCTAGCTGAGAGGGAAAAACAACTTTTGTCCCATAAACAAGTTGAAAACGGGAGACTCCCAGGGATCTCTGTTTTATTACTAGATCAGCCCATAGTGCAAATTTTAGCTTTGAATCCCATGCCTTCTTATTGTCTTCTAATAGTCTATTAATGAGCTTGATTAGAATCTTGTTAGAAGACTTCACCAGCCCATTTCCTTGGGGGTAATAAGGAGTGGAGTGAATTAATGAAATCCCAAACTTCTCACAGAACTTGATCATAGGCTCAGACCCAAATGATGCAGCATTATCAGTGATAATTTTTTTTGGACAACCAAACCTCGCCATAATATCTTCCAGGAATCCAATGATCACTTTGTGTGAAGTACTCTTGGTGGGGATAGCTTCTATCCATTTAGTGAAACATTTTTTTGCAGTTAAGATCCATCTGTGTTGACCACTTGAAGCAGGGTGAATCTCCCCAATGAAGTCCAACCCCCATTTTTGAAAGGGTGATGAGGCTACTAAAGGCTTTAGTGGCAGAGATCTGAGTTGTTTCTTTCCTGAGAATTTTTTACATTTGATGCAGGCTCGGATGTTTCTGCAGACATCACTGAATAAATTGGGCTAGTAGTACCCAGCCCTGAGAATTTTGTAGGCCGTGGTATTCCAGAAATGGTTTCCCCCACACAGGCTACTATGAAAATCAAACATAATTATTTGGGCCTCCTGTGAGACTAGACATCTTAGAAGAACACCTAGAGGGTCTTTCCAATATAATTCCTTGTCAATGAGGCAATATCTGATTGCTTTAATCTTTAAATCTCTTGCTTTTCTTTTCCCCATTCCATCAGGAGGCTTTAACTCATGAAAAAAATATATAATGTCTCCATACCAGGTGCATTCTGCAAATGGTAAGTTGTCCTGAGGACTTTTGTTGGACAACTCAGCTTGTTGATCGTTTAAGAAAGCATTGATAAAGTTAACCCCCAAAGCTTTACAATTGGATTCACCCAACAACTTGGCTAAACCTTGGCCTTTAATTAGCTTGGTGAGTTTTATCTCTAGGTCAAACTCTAGGATTTTGGAAATCCACTTGCTCCTCCTCGCGTCTATGTCAGGCTGAATGAGAATGTCCTTTATAGAGGCTGAAGGAACATATACAATGACCTTCGAGTGAAAAACATAGACTCTAAAATATTTGAGGGCTTTCACCAAGGCATAAGCCTTCTTTTCGATGATCTCATATTTGACCTCTGCATCTCTTAATGCCCTACTGAAAAATGAGATAGGTTGCTCTAGCCCTTCTTCATTCTTTTGTAATAAAACAACTGCTACTGTGTCAGATGAAGCAAAGGAGAAAATCATAAAATCCTTTGAGTAATCAGGATTGATAAGAACATGTGCTTCAGTTAAGGCCTTCTTTATTTGATCAAAGGAACTTCGAGACTCGACAATCCATTTAACTTCATTTACCTTTCTCAACATGGATGTTATAAGCTTTACCATCTCAACAAAGTTGGAGACAAACCTCCTTAGAAAATTATTTTTTCCCAGGAAATACTGGATTTCCTTCCTGGATCTCGAGAGTGACAGGGTTTGGATCACTTCCACCCTGCTAGGATTGATCTTGACTCCCTCGGATGACACTGTGTGTCCCAAAAAAATTTCCTCCTTCATGGAAAAAATAGACTTTTTAGGATTTAAGGAGGCCAAACTTCCTGCATTTCAAGAAAATCTTTTTCATGTGCACACAGTGCTCTGTATCAGATCTGGAAAAGATTGTTATGTCTTCCACATAGATGACTACAAACTTTTCCTTTTTTCCAACGAAATCTATGTCCATGGCTCACTGCAACGTTGCTCCTGCGTTCATTAGTCCAAATGGAACTTCGTCATACATGAATGTACCCCAATGAGTGTTGAAAGTTGTTTTGTCTCAATCCTCAGGCAGGACAAAGATATGATTGTAACCAGAAAATCCATCAATCATGGAAACTCTGGATGCTCCTTTTACCCTCTGCAATATGTGTTCCATATTTGGCAAGGGTAATTGTCCTTCTTTGAGCTTCTGTTTAGGTTGCTGAAATCGACACAAAGTCTGATTTCCCCACTCTTTTTCCTCACTGGAACCAAATTATCCACCCACTCTGAATACCTCAAGGGCACAATGATTTGAGCATCCAACAACCTCTTTACTTCTTTCTCCATGATAGGCAACAACATAGGGTTAATCTATCTTAGCTTCTGTCTAAATGGATTAGCCTCTTCTTTCAGTGGGATCTTATGCTCAATGATGCCTGTGTCATATGTTTTGAGGTCTTCATAGGTCCAAGCAAACACATCAACAAACTTCTTTAAAATATCAACATACTTGGTCCTCTACTCCCTTGTCAAGCTTCTTGACAATTTGACAAACTTTGGCTCCTTCTCTGTGCCAATGTTTCACTCAGTTGCATTAGCATCATTATTTGAGATTTTACCCTTTACTGCCACATTATTGTTGTCAAATAGAATTTCCAAAGGAAATAGTCCTTTGAGGATATGATTTTTGGGAAGATGAAAAATATGATGATCAACGATCTTGTTCAGAAAAATATCAGCATCAGGATCGGATTCAGAAGTAGGGTCTTGATCAATGTGTAATGCTGAAAACTCCTCAACAGTCTCTAGGAATATTTTTATTTCAAGATCATCCTCAAAAACCTTCCAATGCTTGACATTTTCAGGTACGGAGGGCCTGTACTTTACTTCTGTATTATATTTGAGCTTAGGTGGTAGAGGGATTATGAAATTACTTGCTAAAAAAGCCAGAGAATAGGGCACAATATTCTCTTCTCTAGGAATGAATGAAATGTTGAAATCCAGGAAAAAGATGCCAATTAAATCCCATACTTCATTCCTATAAGATCTGAGACTTGGATGTTTGGTTTGGTAAATATTTCTCACTTGTTTTACGACCAATTAGGCATCCCCAAACACAGATATTTCCTTGATTCCCATGTCTTTCGTAGCCCTCAAACCTAACACAAGAGATTCATACTCCACCACATTATTGGTCGCCTCAAATTCTAATTTGTAGGACAGAGGTATGGTCTCTTGAGTAGGTGATATAAACACCATTAGAGCACCAACATCCTCCTTGGAAGAGGCTCCATCAAAGAACATTTTCCAGACAGAGGTGATAAAGGAAGAGTCTTCTTGAAAAATAGTGGACCGTTTTCTGAGTTTTAGAGGAGGCTCGAGAGCATCAGTGAGCTACAGTAAACTAGACCCCAAATCAATGTCAAGCACAAAGATAGGATGATTGGTGGGGTCTTCTTCATCACTAATAATGTAGGCTAGCTGAGCTTCTCTGTATAGTTTTTTGTGTTCCCCTCCAAAAACTGGGATGGTAGCATATGTGAGATCCATCTATAATGTTCCTCCAAGCCTTTTAATCCAAGATCTTGACAATAGCATGCCAAAATTGGGAGGAACATCAACTACCACAATGTCCATGACCACACTCTTCATTGGTAGATGAAAAAAGGTTACCATCATATCTTTGATGACTCCAAGGCATTGCACCCTCCTTGAATCGAAAGAATACAAATCATGACAGGCCTTTGTGACTTCCAGCTCGACCGCTTCCATGACTGTTTTAGGCATGAGGTTATGAGAAGCCCCTGAATCCATCAAAAAATTATGCAACACCTTATCATGTATGTTTAGGGATGTGTAGAAGGGAGGGGATGAATAATATCTATCTTCTACCATACGGCCTAAGATGACTGTTGGTTTCTCATCTTGGAGATTCACTGAGTTTGAGGGAAGCTGAGGTGTTTCGGGCTATATGAGTTTAGAGAGGGACCTTTTGAAATCCTCATGTTTAACAATCTCTGAAAGGGGGATGGGGATTCTGATTTTTTGAATTTCATGCTCAATGTTAAAGGAGGAAGGAGGATTAGGAATTTCTCTCACCTCTAGGATAGGGTCTTTGGCTAATGGCGAGAAATTCTGAGATTTCTTTTCCTTGGCAGTATTTGTTGCATGCTTAGTAGGCTTTTCTGCTATGAGAGGTTGATCAAGGATGTCAAACTTCTCATCCTTCTTCTTTGACCTGAAGTTATATTTATTGGGACTGCTATTATTGGATTTCTCCCTTTTACTCAGCTCATTTATTTGACTGTTCATAAGAAACTCCTCGTAGGCAGATTGATTTAAATGGGAAAAAGGGGAGGTGTCTCTAATACAATGAATTTCGGGGTTAAGCTCTTCTTATTCCCTCTCCTCATCATCAACAAGGTTATTTTGGAGAGGGGTTTGAATCCTCTGATCATTTCTATCTCTGCTCCTTTGTTCCCTTGGCATAATTTGAGGAACATTGTTATTTGGCCTCCTGAAATTGCCTCTGTTGTTAACATTTTGGGAATTTTTGTACACTGGCTTCCCTTCTAACTCTAACCTTTCCATCCTAGATGAAATTGATTTTAGTATATTGGTTACTTCATCCATTTGAGGGGGAAGGGAAGAGGAACCGGATACAAAGGCTTCAAGTATCTTCCTAGATATGTCTCTATCAGTATTATTCCTGATTCAGTCAACAACCAATATATTAGACTCTACTTCCACAGCCACATCCTTCATATGAGCTAGGGAAGTGGCTCTTCTTTCCCTCAACATGAGGTAGAAATCGAGGTCAAAAGAACTGGCATAAGTAATTTTTCCTGAGGCCTCTATAGGCTTTATTCCAACGAGGATCTTATTATACATCTTGTTGAACCTTTTGGAGAAGTCAGAGACAAATTCTCCCTCTTTTCTCTTTAGGGACCCAACCTCTACGATATAATACATGAAATCCTTTTTATCCCCCCATTGTCTCAAGAAGACACTATCCAGGGCCTAAATTCCATCAATAGATCCAAGAGTCAAGGCCCTAAACCACTTTCTAGCCTTGCCTTCAAGGCTATGAACCAAAATTCTCATCCATGCGTCTGCATACATGATAACATGATGATCTGTAAAAATGTAAAAGGCTTCAAGATGTTCCTCTGTGGTTATGTCTCCTTTTCTTGTAAACTTGGGGAGCTGCTTAAGGTAGCCATCTGCTGGGAGCGCATTGATATGTTGAGGAAAAATAAGGGGGGCATACCTAGCAGCTATTATGGCCTCCATTCTAGTCATGGGGGGATTTTCTCCTGCCATAGGAATGTTGGGTGGAGGAGAACTAGGAGGAGAAGGTGTTTGAACATGGGAGACTGAAGCTGAGGCTCTAGGAGGAAAAGGGAACAACAGAGGATTCATAGAAAAGGCTACAGGGATTGAGTTAGAAGAGGTTTCTCTCTTTGTAGAAGCAGCAACAACAATAGGAGGAGGGGTGGTAAATCTTGAAGTGGGGAAATATTTTGTGGTCCTGGGTCTAGACCAAGGTACAGATTCAGGGGAGAGAGGAGTGATGAGGATTTGTCCCTCCAATCCCAGACCAGGAGGGGAAAAATCAAATGGAACACTCCCAAAATTTAAAGTTTGGGAACTCCAGCAGAAGGTATGACAGGGGAATGAGAAGCAGAAAATGGAGTTTCTACAAAAGGAGATGGAAAATTATTAGAAATACCTGGTTCAGTAGTAGAAGTTCCTTCTTGGGGGGCCTTTCCCTTTTTGATAACTTTCCGTGAATTAGCTTCAGGCATAGCTAGAGGCAGTTGTGGATGAGACCACGTGTGTCTGCCTTTTGGAGCTAGATAAACAATGGGGTTGGACTAGTGGAGTCATCAAAATGGAGTCTCCAGGTGCACAATAGAAACCATGGAGGTCCCTGATGCCTGATGCACCTTCAAAATTAGATGCTTAATGTCATTTAATCCCGAGGAAAATATTCAACTTCATCCCTGGCAGTGGTGCCATAAATGTTAGCACTGGAAGTCACTCATGGATTGCAGCAGGAGTAAGCCTGATACAAATATGTTTGTATGTCACAGGTTGTTTATAAAGGGTGACCGAATGGAAGTAAACTCAAACAAATATCATTTTAACTCAAAGAACTCGGTTGGAAATATAGAGCTAAGTGAGCTCTTTATCTAACTTAGGCCACTAAATTGCATTGTGGTGAGTGAATGGAGGAAAATGAGAGAAAATGAAAGTCTTCTCTGGACATCCGATCTTCCAACATCCTTTGGAGGAAAAATATTAGATATGATATCCTCTTAGATGTGAAAACTACAAGAAACTTAAACTACTGCAAAAATTGATATAGTCAAACCTACATTATACATTCATTACAAAACCTGACTGGATCATCCATGCCCAAGATTTAAGAGTCAGAAGAGAGAGTAAGGAGGGGGTTGGCTTCCATTAAACAAGAAGTCTCAAATATCAGTATATAAAAGAGAACCATAGGCCTCGCTAAAACTTTACAATTGGGAGCTCATCTCTACCATCAATACCTACAAAAATGCAAAACTGAGTATATATATACTTAGATCAATTCACCCCTTTGATAGCAGGGGAGTAGCTGAACCATTTAATTCCAAGCTAGCGTGTCCAGGCTCTTCTCGTTTGACGAGGACATCATATCGGGAGGGATCCTACAAAGGAACCTAAACATAGGGGTACCATGGGCTGACTACTCCAGACCTCCATGCCTTCCATTTATGGATTGAGCTGAGGTTTTAACAACCTGCTCGAAACTCATTAACTACATTCATTCATGGTAGGTGGCCAAGGCTTCATTTATAGGGGATGACCACATGCCAGCTCTCCAAGTCTTGGAGGCTAGACTCCTTTACTTTTGGCTCCACCCTCAATGTAACCCAGGGCCATGACCTTGTACCTATCTTCGAAGGAACTTCAACATTTCTCCTTTTGGGAACTCCCATATGCTATGTCCAGGATCCCTGATGCCCATCATGTGAAATCACCTTGCCCAAACCAATGGTTCAATCTACCTTCTGAATCGATGGCTAGGATCATTTCCTTAGTCAACCTTATCCATCTATGGACTAAATAGGCCCTTATCTTTCCCTTGGCCCTACTTTCCATGTGACTATGGGCTGTGACCTTGCCCTAAAACCAAAGGCGCTTCATGAATTTCATGTATCGGTGATGGGAAAGAGTCGACTCATCGTCCTTCAGACTCCTAGTCATTCAAATCATGATGGGGCCTAACTTTTATTAGCACCTCCCTTACCTCTCATCCATGTGGTCACTGGATAGGACCGTGGGCCCAAACTTTGGACGCTTCACATTTTTCATTTCATGGTTTCAGATTGTGGGTGCATTTGTTGATGAGATCCTTGAAACGTCGACTCCCAAAAAATCTTAATCAACTGCCACTTTCCCCTGCTAGATCGGACGGTTTAATATTTATCCACTGACCTTTTGGTTCCTAGGACTTTGTGTCATGAATTAACCTTCGTGATAAAGACCCTGAAATCCCGACTTTCGATCCCGCAAAATTATGTTGATATCAAATCGACGGTTCTCGTATTTTTTCGATTGGATGGACCATATTTCCCTATTTCCCGGATCAGAATTTCATGATTCTTGTTGAAAATATTTTTTATGATTGAACTTCCAATTACTGTGCTCTCTTGCATTAAATAAAATCTGAACTTGCTCACTTGATTTACTTCACTATTTGACCTCTCTCAGTGTTGCAGACAGTGGAAATGGGGATGGCTGACCAGACTCAGGCTGGGGAAGGTGAAGGTTTAGTGATGGAGGTAAAATGAGGAGGGATCAGCCCTCAGAAGAGATAGAGGAATTCAGGACCGATCTCTCCTGGGCATATTGATAGGGGAAGAGTAGTCGATAGAAAAGGATGAATGCAACAAAAATAAATATATCCTCCAGGAATGAAAAGAAAACTACGATTGGTTCTGTAAAAAGGTGAAAAGATAACAAAAGCACAGATCTGGGTAGAAACCATGGACCCTCAAGGTCTTGATAGGATTATGTGATAACAATAGGAACCACACACCCTCTTTAGTGGATTTCTCTCAGGTTTGTAAGATGGAGAATATCTCACATGGCTGCAATGATCCACATCTCACAGGTTTGTAGGATGAAGAATGTCTCACATAGCTGCAATCATCAACAAGTAATAAGTGATGAGTAAATGGTGATTTCTAACTAAGGATGCTTTGTGAAGGGAAGTTGAAAATGATCCCTACACTGATTCATCCCCCCCTCTTAGTGTGTTCGGTGTGTCCAACAATTGGTTTTAGAGCAAGCCTTCATTAAATCCTTAACAAGCTTGGAGGAGATCCATGGACACACAAATGGATGATGAAGTTACAATCCTTGATGAGAACAATTATTCAACATGGAGAATAGAAATGAAAGTGTATTTGAAGGAAAAAGCAACAGGTGCTTGAAAAGAAACTATTGGTGGATCAGTTCCTTTGAAGAGTAAGTCAATGTTTCCATCTCAAAAGGAAGAAAAGAAGAATGGTGCATTGGTTTTCAAGACCATTCTCAATGGACTCTCAAGTTCTATCAAAGAGAGCATGGGACAATGCACTTCTGCCAAGGATTTGTGGCTAAAGCTAGAGAACACATACCAAGGAAAAAATGAAGACACTAAAGACAACTCTGTCAAGAAAAATGAAGGTAAGGAATCTCCACAATCCTTTGATTGCAATAATTCTAATGGAAGAAGTATAAGAAGAACTTTCAAATATTAAAAAGAAAGTTGATTGGGGTCTATATGAATACAACTATGACCATAGTTATATAGACTATAGATATCTTTCTGAGAACACTAAAAGGTTTCTTGAAAAGAATCAAAAGCATATTTTGAAACTAAATAAAATGCTCAAGGAACAAGAATAAAGCAAAAGGTCTCAATTATAAGAAAAGGAAGAAGATATCAAAAGACTAAAGAATGAAATCAAAGAAAAGAAGAAGGTAGATAATGAGATTAGCAAAAGTCTTGAAGTTAATATCCATCTCAAGAACCAAATTGAAGAAGCCAAAGGGGTAGAGGAACTACTAAAGAATAAAGTAAATGAAAGGAAGAGTCATGTCATAAGTTGGAAGATGAAATTGTTGATCTTAGAAAGAAAGTAGAAAAGTCAAACAAATTCTTGAATAGCTCAACAATATTGAATGAAATCTTGGATAGTCAAATATCACCAAATGATAAATCAGGTCTTGGATACAACAAAGAAGCTACACATGTTGAAGAAAGCACCTAAAAGAAGCTTGAGGTAAGTCCCTCATTCTCAAAAGATGGAAATAATGTTGCAAGTCAACCATCTACAGAAGGAAAGGAAACTTTCAAAAGAAGAAAGCAAGGAAGACATCAAGAATCCATCTTTACACCTCAAAGCAAATTCAGAAGAGAGACACCTTCAAGATGGACACCAAAGCAAAGGTATGAAAATGTTTTTCATGGTCATTGTTACTCATGTAATGAATCTGGTCACAGAGCTTTGGAATGCAAATATTATGCAAGGAAATATAATGAAAGATTTCATAACACCCTAAGGTGTTAGAGATGTAATCAAGTAGGACACATTGTTGCTCATTGTCACACCATGAGATGCTACAACTGTAGTGGATTTGGCCACAAATCCCAGGATTGATGGAACACAATAACACAATCCATGAGGAGTGTTTCATATAGTATGACTAGAAGAACAAATGAGGATATAAGAGAAGACAATGTTGGAAACATGGAAGCTTGGAGATCAAGTTCTGAGAAGCTGGAACACCTTCAGAAGTGGGTAAATAAGACTGAACAATCAGAAAAAAATGCATCCTTAAGGCAAGCTCAAGCTTGACCTCTTCTAAAGAATATGCGGTTTACATTGGTAACAGTCACATACATATGTGAGCTTACCTATAAATAGGTCACGTACATATGTAAGTTGTTTGTATAGTAGGTTGTGTATAGATGGTAAAAGCCTTGGAAAGTAGGTTGTGTTGCAGCTTGGTGTGATAGCATAACTCTATGTTGCAATTTAGAACATGGTTTGTTGCAGGGTTTGACATGGTTTGTTGTAAGTTTTCATGATTACATGTTGACATACATAATTGATGTATGTATGGCAATGGCATATGGTTGAGTGTTGAAAGTCTATCCTTGATGCATTATACTAACTCTAGAGTATGGGTTAACGATTTTTCTATTGAGGAACAATGTTGGCTGTGACAATGAAGATATGTCACTTTTGTTATGAGATATATCATGATGATGCTAGATAGAGATGTCGTTGATCTATTGAGACACACTTCTAGTACATATATTTTTGGATTCTTAGTAGTGAATGGTGGTTAAGGCATAACTGTTGGGGCACATGGCTGTATATCTTGGTTAAGGCATAACTATTAGGGGAACATTTGTTGGATATCTTGGTGCATGAATTTAGCATATGGTTGAGCTACATATTGGGACATGTAGTTGATGAGTTGATGATCTTATATTGTACATCATTGATGAGTCATAGCTTGATCTATGGTTGATGTGATTGATACACTTTTGGTGCATTGTTAGAAGCACATGCTAGCAGTATGATTCACACATGCCTTATGGTTGATATGTCAAACATGTATGGGAAAACATCTTGATTTTAGTTCATCTTGTTGAGATTTTGTGCATGGTTGATGAAATTTATTGATACAGGTGGTGATACATGTTTAGTGCAATGTTGATGCACTCATAGATGGTATATTTTTGTGGGTGATAGTACTTGAATAAAGTACATCATTGGTATTGCTTGTTTAGAATATACTTTGGTACATGATGTATGAGATGATATATTTGAGACACTTGTTATGACAGTTGAGGGTTGAGATACATGTTTGTGGAACTTGGTTCATGATAGAGGCATATCACGAGTGATATGACATTTGTTTGAGGCACATGGTTGGGATGTTGGTAGAGGCATATGGTTGGTACACAGTTGGAACATGTTCTTGGCATATGGTTGATACACTCCATTGATGATATCTTATGGTATATTGTATGGTATTGATGTACACGGTTGATGTACATAGGTGTTGTGCATGGTTGGCACACACTATGGCATAGGATATACATGATTGATGTTTTCTTCATGATTCTCTATTCATTGTTGACATATCCTTTGCTTCATGATGTCTTCAGCATTACATCAGATGCATGAGCGATGATATATTATGGTATATTGTATGGTATTGATGTACATGGTTGATGTACATAGGTGTTGTGCATGATTCAAACACAATATGGCATAGGATGTACATGGTTGATGTACATGGGTTTTGTGCATGGTTGGAACACAATATGGCACAGGATATACTTGGTTGATGTTTTGTTCATGATTCTCTATTCATTGTTGGCATATCCTTTTCTTCATTATGCATGGTATGGCATGAGTTTGATGCATGGACAGGTCCAAGGATCGTCATAGGAAGAGAGGATCATTCTTGAAGTAGTTGATATATGTTCTAGTTGAGTAGTAGCATTTGCAGCAGAAGCATATTGAAGTGGTAGCATATTGTTCATATTGCAGAGAAGATAGGGGGATACATACCCGTAGGGGGAGTCATTCTTCTTCCCATGATTCGAGGAGGAGAGATTTATCAAATGCAGAGAAAAGAGGCATGGTTCTAGGGGGAGAAATGGTTACAGGGGGAGCATGAGTGATATGTATTCAGAATTACATTAGAGTGATATCCCTTGTTCAAAAGGGGAGAGATTATTTAGAGGAATACCAAAGGCATCCAAGAAAGGGGAGCAGCCCCAAGGAGAGTTAAGGCAGGGGGAGCATCCCCAAGGAGATAACTACCCTTTTCCATTGATTTCAAAGGGGGAGAGATGATAATCACATTCATGTGATTGATATTACCATTGATGAAGAGAAATGCGATGTCTACATGTTTCCATCAATGATTCGTGTTGACATTAATGTTGGTATTTCCATCAATGCCAAAGGGGGAGATTGTTGGATCATGTTGTCATTGATGTCAAAGGATTGATGTCAAAGGAATAATGTCTTGTCATAGTATACTGATGAAGTATGTATTTTCATTGTTGTAAATGAATGGATGTCAAGTGAAGTCATTGAAAAATGAAGTCATGCATAGATGAAGATGGATCAATGTGTTGTCATTGATATATGATGCATAAATTATGTCATGCATAGATGATTATGGATCGGTGTGTTGTCATTGATATATGATGCATAGATGGATAGATGTATTAATGTATTGATCGTTGGATCATGTGGTCAATGACAAAGGGACAATGTCATAGTGATGTATTGTCATGGGTTATTCTAGTTGGATTGATGTAAAGATGACTCATTATTGTCTTGTCATGGTTGATATGAAGTACAAATGGATGAACTCCAAAATGGTCCCCTTATGGTGAAAGCCCTCATGGGAAGACGCTTTGTGGTTGAGTTATCCTAGAAGTATGGTTAGAGAACCCATGCTTAATTGTGGAATAATGAGATGAAGATAAGTGAATTTTTCAGTAAAACTATCCTAGATGGATAGTTATTGTCATTCCATTTCCGAGGGTATGTGGAACGTCACATAACTCCTCACGGTTTGAGATTTATGACATTGTGAAGTTGGAGGACCCTCATATGTTGGCTAGAAGCCCCAAAAGGTCAAAAAAGCCAAAGTGTTTACAAAGAAGAATTTGTTTAAATAATAAAGTAAAATGATGAAGTCAAAGAGGAATATTTAAATAATAAAGTAAATGGAGAACTTTCTAATTATGGAAAGTGGTTATAAGTGGGTTAACCCTAAAATAAGGAAAGTGGGTTAAATGGACAAGTGGCCATGCAAAAAAAGTGGCTAAGTGGACAAAGGTGGATAAAGGTGGCTATGTGGAAAAAATGGTTATGTGGATAAAGTGGATATGCATACAAAGTGGCCTAGTGGATGCTTCTAATAAAGTTGCTTGGAGAGTATAAATAAGAGGCAAGGGTATCTTGTAAAGTCATCTCTCTTGAGCATATATTGAATATCTATTCTGAGTAAGAGAGTGATTTCAATTTCTCATGGATGCATCAAAGTTTTTGTAAGTCTGAGATCTTGACGGTGAAAGTTTTGAAATTTCAGAAACCCTAGTTTCTGAAAGAGAACGTGGGTTGCAATGAGCCAGAGCACGTACATACGAAGGATACAGTGAGGCAGGGCACATACACATGCAGGCTAAAGAAGATTAGAGCACGTACAGTTCAAGAAATTCATGGAGACTTGAGTGTGAGTTGGTGCTAGGTTCCTTTAGGATGAAGCAAGTTCCAGATCTACATTCTATGGGCTCATATCTACCAAAGAAGTTCTGGTATGGTTACATGATTATTTGATGGATACTCTTTCTTATGATATGGTGAATGCTTAAGGCATTCTTGGTATGTATGTTGTGATATGGTTTTATTGGTTCATTGACTAAGTGAGCATCACTCTTATGTTTTAGTACTGATATGGTTTCCATAGTATACTGGCTACTTATACATGATTGAGTAACATTCATATTGTATGGTTGAGGAGCATGAGTAAGTTTTTGGGGACCGTAGATGTGTTGTGATTGTTTATGGTANCTTGAACATATATTGAATATCTATTCTGAGTAAGAGAGTGATTTCAAGTTCTCATGGACGCATCAAAGTTTTTGTAAGTCTGAGATCTTGACGGTGAAAGTTTTGAAATTTCAGAAACCCTAGTTTCTGAAAGAGCACGTGGGTTGCAATGAGCCAGAGCGCGTACATACGAAGGATACAGTGAGGCAGGGCACATACACATGCAGGCTAAAGAAGATCAGAGCACGTACAGTTCAAGAAAGTCATGGAGACTTGAGTGTGAGTTGGTGATAGGTTCCTTTAGGATGAAGCAAGTTCCAGATCTATATTCTATGGGCTCATATCTACCAGAGAAGTTCTGGTATGGTTACATGATTATTTGATGGATACTCTTTCTTATGACATGGTGAATGCTTAAGGCATTCTTGGTATGGATGTTGTGATATGGTTTTATTGGTTCATTGACTAAGTGAGCATCACTCTTATGTTTTAGTACTGATATGGTTTCCATAGTATACTGGTTACTTATACATGATTGAGTAACATTCATATTGTATGGTTGAGGAGCATGAGTAAGTTTTTGGGGACCGTAGATGTGTTGTGATTGTTTATGGTACATATTGGACAGTGAAGGGAAGAAGTGGATGTGACAGAGGATGCAAAAGATCTAAGTTTTTATGGAGAGAGAAAACCCTAGTTCTTAAGGAGACACACACAGGCTGTTGTGAGCCAGACTGTTGTAGCACCCTCTTTCCCCCAGTTTGTAAATATAACTATAATGGACAAGAGACTATGGAAAAATCAATATGTGTGAATGTTTGATTTGATGGACCTTTGTATAAAAGGTCGATGAATGTAAATTATGTTATTTAATAGAAAATGGATAAGTGTTGCATGACTGCTGGAAGGAGGGTGTGTTAAGAGAGATCATGAATTCTATGAAAGAGAGGGCGAATGGGACTAGGAATGGTTGTGTTAACCTCCACCAAACTAGTACCTTACTGGATTTAATTTTTCAGGACTAGAACAGACCTCTGACCCAAAAATGAATTAAAGTCGGGTTGGTAGGTGGGAAGACCTCCTTAAGTGTTAATGAGGTGATGGGATAGAGAAACTATCTGTAAGGCTTTCATACCTGACCACAGACTCAAAATTAGAGCCACACACAATCTTGCTAAGGAAGGAAAAAAAGGAAGGTGTGGTGGGCAGAAGAAGGTCTACGAAGAGTGTAGAGACGAGAGATTGAACTCTCAGGTTCAAGGTAGAACTAAGGGATGAACATGTTCTGGTTGTAGGAAATGGCTAGCAAGGTCATGATACAAGATGACAAATGAGTGTGTTCCTCCTTGCTTGGTATTGTGTAAACCGTTGCCAAGATCCTACAAGAGGAGGACAGTAACCACCATCCCTATTGTCGTTGAGCCTGAAGAAAGGATTCTATCATAGAGCATCATGGTATAGCTCGGGGGTGTCTAGTGGTAAATCCATTCGGAGTGACTGAGCTTATGGTTGGGTCTAAATGATCACCTCTTTCATCAGTTGCTTCACGTTATCTGGTTCTGATAAGTGTTTTCATACTCTATACATTGAATTGGAAATAATGGATGCATGCATGTATTTATATATCTATAAATGGTCTATGTATTGAAATGATTAAGTTGTGTGTATGTGTTTGTTTCCTTAAGAATCTTATGCTTCTGCTTGATTTTCCATATGCTCCAATTTAAATCTTGAAGATGTTTCCC
>JASDQU010029866.1:18766-28922 GCA_032191745.1 Picea mariana | reverse complement strand
AACCCCAAACCCATTTCTTCTAATGTTCAAAATGCTTCGTCTCCTACCCCTCCCACCGGCAAGACTTCTGAGGTAAATGTTGTTCAATCTACCCCAGCTGGTAAAAACAAATCCAGAAAGGGAAAGGGTAAGAATAAGGAGGAAAAAAATACTTCGCAAGCAGAGAAAACCAAAAATCCACCTGTTGACGATAGGGATAAGTGCAAACCTCGATACCCTTGTCTTATTTGTGGTGATGATCACTACACGAAGGATTTTCCATGACGTGCCAAGGTTACTAAGTTCCTTCAAGGGGCCCCGAAACCACCCACTCTTGTTGTTTTGTCCCAACCCGTCCCCTCTCAACAATAGGCCCAATTGGTCATTCAAGACCAACCTTCCCCTTCTACTACGTCCTATGTATTAATGTGTACTGGTGATTCAAAGAAGAATGACATCGCACTTACCACTCGAGCCAAAGATTATTCTCCCTCTAAGGAGAAGGTTGTTGTTATACCTCCTTCAGTAGTCCAACCATCTCCCACGACTCCACCTACCAATGGTCCTCTTCATCTTGAACGACAAAGCCTTGACATAGTTCTTCACCCCCCTCCAAAGGGAGTCATTCAGAAATCATCTTTCAATCCTCGTGCTCATGCTGCCTAGAACTATAGCATTGTTGAAGATCTGGCCCAAGCACCTTCCCCGATGTTAGCCCTCGAAGTCCTTCAAAGTTGTCCCACACAACGGAAGGCATTGTTGAAAGCTATCGGTGGAATCGACCCAAAGGATTTGAATTTAATAATTTTTGACTTGGAAGATCAAATTCCAAGGTTACCCCCTCAACTCGCATTCCAAATCCAAGTGATTATCTCCGACAAAAACATTTGTAGAATTGTTATCGACGAGGGTGCCTCAATGTGTGTCATGTCTGTTACCTGCTGGAAAGCCATCGACTCTCCCTCTTTGACTGAATCCCATAACACACTTAAAGCCTTCAATGGATTTGGTTTTAAGCCTTATGGTATCCTTCCTTCGTTGCCAATCATGCTAGAAGGAAAAACAATCCAAGTCGAAGTGGAAGTCTTTGACGCTCCTCTCAATTACAATCTTTTTCTTAGCCGTAGCTGGATTAATTCCATGCGTGCAATTGTGTCGAATATTTTTCGTGTTTCTCATTTCCCACATCAAGAAAAGGTAATCACCATCGACCAATTAGCCTTCTTTAACTCAGATACGCGTACTGGCAACATACCGTTCGTCGCCAAAACCCAACCAGGTTACGAGAACATCGGTGTAGGTATTCTCAAAGATTCTTTGTTAATGGGTACCTTCTCCATTCCACCACCCGATGTTCCACACTCATCTATCGCTTTAATCAACATGATCTCCACCTCGATTCATGAAACCCTTGCATCTCATGACCCATGGATGGTACCCGACCCCGACGATCATCTTCGTTACAGTGACAAAATGCCTTTAAGTCCAGTCGAATCCGCCTATCAGGCCATTCAATTGGAGACCCCTTCTACCCCCTCTCTTGGTGATTTATCTCTAGATCCTTTCCACATCATTTTTCCCATGGACGAGATGATTATGTCTGTCATGAAAGACACCCCCTGAAACGATGGCCATCACCATTCCATCCTCTTCCTGGAACAACACACCATCGAGAGCTACCAACGGATCTCGACCCCGTCGACCGTTGTCATCATTTCAACCATTCCTGAATCCACACATGATGTGTTTTCCAAAGGGAACTTAAGCAATATCTCACCCACTATTCCCCTTGACATATCCATCAAACCTGGAATTGTCGAAAATGTGCATATCGGAGCTTTGTGTTCCCCTGATGAAATCATCACCTACAAGTCAGTTTTCAAAGAATTTCTTGAAGTCTTCTCCTGGAGGTATGAAGAAATGTTGGGTATCGACCTCGACATTGTGATACATGAGATTAAGACATACCCAGACATTAAACCCATCCAGCAACGCCTTCATCCAGTTCACCCACGTAAAGTGGCTGCTATTAAGCTTGAAGTCGAGAAACTTCTCAAAGTTGACTTTATTTACCCAGTGGCCCTCACTGACTGGGTTTCCAATCTTGTCCCGATCGACAAGAAACAAGGCACAATCAGCGTATGCATTGATTATAGGGATATTAACAAAGCTTGTACTAAAGACAACTTTCCTACCCCCTTCGTCAATCATATTGTCGACGATTGCGCCGAAAGAGAAATCTTCTCTCTGATGGATGGTTTCTCTGGATATAATCAAATCAATATTGTTCCTGAGGATCAACACAAAACCGCTTTCATTTGTCCTTCGAGCACTTTCTCCTATCGGAAACTTCATTTTGGTCTAAAGAACGCTGACACAACTTTTCAGTGCGCTATGTCTTATGCCTTCCATGATATCAAACACATCGTGCAACCATATCTTGATGACTTACCTGCTCATTCCATGTGCCGGGTCGATCATCCAATCCACCTCCGAGCCATTTTTCTCCGCTGTCGGTTTTACCATATACGCTTGAATCCTCACAAATGCGTTTTTTGCGTAGAATCTGGTCGACTTATAGGCTTTATTGTTTCACGTCAAGGGATCAGGGTAGATCCTGTAAAGGTCAAGGTGATTCTCAATCTCCCTCCTCCTTCTACACTTTTCCAGTTACAAAGTTTGCAAGGGAAAGCAAACTTTCTTCGTTGTTTCATCCCGAACTACGCCAAGATAACTCTTGGATTTACACAACTACTCAAAAATGGGTCTGAGTTCATATGGGATACCATCACAAACAAAGCCTTCGAAGCTTTGAAACTGTCCCTGACATGTGCTCCACTTCTCTTCTCCCCCAATTACAGTCACGATTATTTCCTCTACCTTGCAGCCTCAGATTACACCATCGCTATGGTTCTCATCCAAGAGGATGATTCTCATGATGAACATGTTATCTATTACTTGAGTCGAAGTCTAATGCCTACCAAAACCAAGTATTTACATGTTGAAAAACTGGCCTTGGAAGTCGTCCAAGCAGTTCAACGTTTCTGACACTATATCCTCTCTCGTAAGACTATGGTAATTTCTAACTACAACCCTATGCAACACATTCTCACACGTTAATTGCTAGGGGGAAAATACTCCAAATGGATCGTGATACTCCAGGAGTTTGACCTGGAATTATAACGAGCTAATTCTAAGAAGTCCTTAGTGTTTGTCGAGTTGATATGCGACTTTCCCTACTCTGAAATGGAAAATGTAGCAGCCGATTCATTACCTGATGAATCCCTTTTCTTAATTAGTTTCGATGATCTTTGGTATGGCAATATCATCATATATCTCCAAACCTAGACTTTGCGACCCAATTTGTCCAGTACTGATTGGCATCGAATATGCTACCAAGCCCGTCAATATATTATCCTCGAGGATACTCTTTATCGTAGTGGGATTGACTCGGTTTTTCGACATTGCCTCACGTTCGACGAAGCTGAGAAAGCCTTAAATGAATTCCATTCTGGAGCCTGTGGTGGTCATATGTCCGGGTATTCTACTGCCCAGAAGATCTTACGAGAAGGGTATTTTTGGCCTTCTTTATTTAACGATTTCATAATCCCCTTCCAAAAATGCCACGCTTTCCAGACCTATAATCATAAGATACGATCACATCCTTCTCCTCTTCACCCTGTGGTCTTCATTGGTCCCTTTGCAAAATGGTTTATTGATTTCATGACATGTCACCCCCACTCAGCCGGGGGGCATGGATACATTATTGTAGCCGTAGATTATTTTACGAAATGGGCTGAGGCGATGCCAACATTTGAAAATACTGGAAAGACCGCATCATTATTCATTTTCAATCACATCATAGCTTGTTTTGGTGTTCCTCAGGATATCATCATTGATCACAGTAGCCACTTTAGAACTTCATGATGTCCGAACTCACTGAAAAGTTGGGTCTTCTCCATGAAAACTCAACGCCCTATTACACACAAGCTAATGGCCAAGTCGAAGCGATTAATAAAGTTCTCATAACCATGCTTTGACGAATGATAGGGATTCAAAAAACAAGTTGGCACACAATGTTGTTTTCAACATTGTAGGCTTACCAAACATCTGTTAAGTCTGCTACTGGGTTTACACCTTTCCGGTTAGTCTATGGTCTAGAAGCCATCCTCCCGATTGAATGTGAGATACCCTCCTTAAAACTAGTCGTCGAACTCCTACCAAACACTTTTGTAGAGGAAGAGCGTCTATTGTATCTCATGCGATTAGATGAAACTCGATGTGATGCTACCCTAGTCATAGAAGCCCAGAAGAAACATGTCAAGGCCCAATACGACAAACATGTCAAGCCTCGCATTTTCTCCGAAAGAGATCTGGTTCTCCTCTACGAACAAGATCGAGATATGCTAGGAGCTAGAACATTCGAAGCCATGTGGTGAGGTCCTTATATTGTTATATGAGTTTTGGAGAAAGGAGCTTATGAGTCAGTATATTATGATGCTATCCCTTTGAGTGAACCCATAAATGGGTTGTACTTAAAGAAGTACTATGCATAAGATCACCTGTGCACAAGTACTTGTATTTTATTGTATCATACTTCTTGCGTGTTATTGTAGTATGATTTTTTCATTATCTGGTCTCTGTCCTTATGTTACGTTGTGTTTGGTTTCTAGATGTCAAAGTCTTCGCTACCCCACATTGGCTTCGCTGATGACACTAGTCGTAGTACTCAGAACCTTTCTTTTGCTACGTGGGCAATTTATGCCCCTACAAACGAACTTATCACTCTATGAGGTGTGTGCCTCGACCTTGCGACCAACAATATTGTAGAGTATAGCACCATTATCGAATTGTTGATTGATGCTATCTCACTCGGTATCCATCACTTGGTTGTGTGTCTCGATTCACAACTCGTAGTACTATAGTTAAGTAATGTCTATGCTATTCGAAGTCCTACTTTGTTACGGGTATATTTGCGAATTCGCCTCTTGGAACGTTATTTTGATTATATTGAGTATCAGCATATTCCTAGATGTCTAAATACATTAACTGATGCATTAGCTAACTATGTATTAGACAGACATTTGGTTCATTTATAAATCAATCACATCACAAGTATCACACAACACATGATAAGATGGTAGAAGTCGTATGTATATATAACAATCAAAAAGTTTTTTACAAAAAAGTTCTGCCCAAGGACCAAAATTTCAAAATTTGAATCTCATAGCTTCTACAAAGTAATGTCATGGATGAAATTCACGGTAACACATGACTGCCCGGGCAACCCTATGAAGCAGTCAACCAACAAACTCTGACACGCCCACCGTATGACGCTGATAATGGTGTGGGACCTCTCCAAGAGGCATATCCAGAATGTCTACAGTCAAACCCTCTAAGTTTTGTTCCATTGCCTCATAATCTTCAGTGTCCCATCATGGCACTGGAGCCACCTCTCCTCATCGCTGAATAGGAGAAGTACCTAGAGGTCAATAAGGCCCCACATCTGTGTCATCAAAAAAGAATTTTTGTAATTAGACCTTGGACAAACATAAAAAAATTTGCATATGATAAAACTCACAAAAAACATTTAAAAAGTGAAAAAATGTGTACTTCTTACCTATATATCCCCACTGAGTTTCCTTGGGTAGGGCCAAGTCCAGATCCCCTCAGAAGTCCAACCCGACATAGGCATAATCATCGACCATCAGCATCTGTGGTTGCAACCAGTCAAAGAAGGAATCATTGTATTTGATGATTGGTCCAGCTACATGTCGGGCCATGAGGTTACACCACCTCAACATCCTCAGATCCTCTGGAGCTAGTAAACCCCACTCAATCTGCAACCTCAGCAAGGGAACCCTCTCAATAAAGAAGGACACCAACAATGACCCATACCCGAATTGCTTTAGGTCGCCTCTCCTGCATTTAGTCAACTACCTCTTCATGCTACGAAGGACTGCGTTTGACTAGTTAAAGACTCGAGGCTCAGTACACTCTATGGCATACTGAAAGTAGCTCTGGAGATCCATGTGTGGAGTAGCGCTCCCAACCATATGAGAAATGGTGAACAAAATAGTGTGAAGGGTCAAATCCTGGACCCCCAAAATGGCCAATTTTCCTTTGCTTCTTTCCACCTCTGGAACACAATACTGACGACAATATTCACTCATAGGTAGCCCACCACCTCAGCTACCAGTCAAGCTAGCGTGGTACCCACACCATGACAGTCCTATCAGGAAATAAATGTCCTCAATATCCAAGGACAATGTGTGGACCCCTACGTGGAATACTTGTTGGTCCACGTACCACATATGAACGAGGTACTCCAACAGCCTGACTTGGGCCCTCATACCTGGGATCTGAAAGAATTTCAGGAGACCACAGTCTCACAAAGTGGAAACGGTGCCTGGGTTATTCCCAACAATAACATCATCTTCTTCATGCTCTCTTTCACGCCATTCCAGAACCATGGTGACAGCCAAATTCCTACACAAGAAGCATAAGAAGAAAGTCAGCAACTCTCTTCAAGCCTTGGTACTTTTTTCATTGAGAAAACATCAAAGAAATTTTTCATTTTGCTGTTCTCGCAGGTGCCCCTTTGGCATAGTGCGAGGTTCTCACAGGTGCCTTTGGGACCACTTGCGAGAATCATGCATTCTCGTAGGTCCCGTGTGGTTAGTCTGCGAGAATGATTGAGCGCAAATTTTAGCCCAAAAACAAGCTCAAAAACTTGAAATTTACCAATGAAAACAAAAAATTGAACCATGAAAAGATAGAAGACAAGTAGCTTACCTCACTGCCAGAGACTATTCGCCGAATGGTTGTTCGTACCTTCCACAATTGAGCACTGAAATTCAAGGGCAAAAGAGGGTTTTGGGCTAAAATCTTGGCAAAGTTACAATGACTATGGTAAAAGAGATTTTACCCACTTATATTTACTTTTTCCCATTTTTGTTGGTTTTTATAATTGCTTTATTTTATCAAACCTAATGCCTAATACCCCTATGAGTGCGAATTTTTGCAGACATGACGACTTCAACGTCCATACGTAGGGATACAAATATTTTTCTCTTTTTCATTGCATGTTTAAGTTGTTTTTTATGGTTTTTTACAGAAAACCTCGAGTTTGGTCTTTGTCCGTTCTCACGCTCGAAAATACATGAGAACATAATCGAGCACACTTTTATCATTTTTTTAGGCTCAACAAGGTTATACAAAAAAGGAACCCCCTGGAGTCCTCTTTAAGCTCTTTTCAGATTCTCTAAACATGAAAAGATTGCCGAGCGATCTTTCTATCTTCATGCTTGTTAAAGTATTTGAAGAGAGTGTCTGTTGGGCGATAATCTATCTCTTTTTCGGTCTCATCAGACTATTTTACGAAAAAGGAACTGAGAGAGTTCTCTTTTGAGTGTTTTTCAGACTCTATAATCATGAAAAACCTTTGAGTTTTCTATCTTTGGACTCGTTAAACAAACATCGAAAGACCCGTAATGGGACCGAACCATTCCTTCCTAGAGTTCGTTAAACATACTTCGAGGGACTCATATGAAGGATGAGCTTACATCAACAAGCATATGTTATCCTCCTCAAACTTGTGTAAAAATAAAGAGGTACTTGCTGAAAATGTTGGGGGAAAAATTTGGGAAAGGGATGTGTTTTCGTATTCATATTATTGGCAGTAAGTGTCTCTCTTGAACATGACACCCCCCTATTCATTATCTGAAGCCGGTTTGGGAAATCCATTTATCTTTCATTCGACTTGCTACAAGCTCATATCCTGAGTCATCTCTAAGTCAGTGATGCCAAATCATTGGTCGTGCCATTCATATGTTCAAGAGAAGTTCATATGAAACCTCTATTGAGTCGGCCATCTGCAGTTTTCCATTCTCTCCGTGTCGGCCTTCCCTGTGTCCAGTTCAACTTACATCATACTCTGTTTCGCCTTCAAAATATGTTACTCATTTTGTGTCATTGATGGGGGATACATCAAGGCCCTCCTATGACGAGTTTTGTTTCGTCGACTTTGGCTCATTATCCGGAAACAAGACTTATATATTATTTGGTACCTTGGAACTTGCATGCCTCAATGGCAAGTTTCCTCGCTTTTGACAGTGGGTTTTCATCATTGACCCCTGATCAGGAGATTCCGTCGAATGTTCGACCTCAAATCATTTATTCACATTCAGTGGATTGTACTAGTGTACCTTGGGAGTCATTGACATTAATGGTGATTTCCCTTGCACTTGTTAACGTTTTCATCAATGACCGGTAATCAAGTGATTTCTACCATGTTCGACTTCAACACATGTAATCACATGGTTAGATTCGTACTTTCATGTGATGGGATTGAAGACCCTGGGTCTCATCTATTTGATCCAGGCTGCGATGGAATATATATAATTTGCTTAATGATCATGGATTTGTTTAATTGAAAATCATTTTCCTAATTTTTTTTTGGTGAATTTTCATTTTTAAGAGGTAAAAATAGAAGATTTTAAGATTCAAACGTTTAAAATCCTAAAGTGTTTTAACAATTTCAATTATCTTACAAGTTGAAAAAGATACTCTAAGATTGGGCAGTCTGGGTGTCATCCTTAGACATACCAGTGAAATGTCCATTTAGTTTGCAAAGAATCATTTTTATAGGATGAGGTCCAGATGTGGAAATGGTGATGGAAGATGATTTGGAAAACCCAAAGTCCAACATAAAAATAATACCTATTTGTGGGTTCAGATCAACGACACCTGCGCATTTAGAGTTTCAAAATCATGCATGTTTTAAGAATAAGAAAAAGTGGCAAATTGTGAAGCCCCAAATACATGAAGTGCTGCTGATCGGAATGCGCAAAGTGCCATGACACTTCAAGCCTGTACCACTCCGAGAGTTTTCAATCCAGAACAGATCGAAATCACCGAACGTCAAAGAGCCAGAGTCAAGAACTCCATAGATACTTAATGAAAAGGTACATTAATATTGGTTTAATTGGAAATAAACATGGTTAATGAATTTGGGCCCGTACCAATCCGAGAGTTATACAAACTCTACATAGAGAAACTCTCGAGGGGCGAAGTGTTAGAGGCACATGGAAGCCATGCGCGAAGGACACGTGGCATCAACCAGTAAATACATGTGACATCATGTGACGCAAGGCGATCACACCAGTCCGGGTCGGTACTACTGTTACACATTATTTTCGTCACCCTTATGACTGTTAGTGATGTACAACTATCCTTTTTCTTTAGAAGGATCAATGGCCTCAATCCCTGAAGAAAAATGAAGAAACATTTTCCCAGAAAGATGAAATTTATATTTCCTTTGTAAAAACCGTATAAAAAAGGGATCATCACACATTGCTTAGTGTTAAATGTGCAACGATCTAGGATCTTCACAGGTTACAACACAGTGGCCTATGATGTCATCATAGTTTTCTCAGTGTTAAGGGTGCGACGATTTTTGTACGAAGGAAAAAGAGGAATTTATCGAAAGTTCTAGAATAGAATCTTCAAGGGCAAGGTGGCCTCCGATTGGTTTGGATCTGAGTCACATCCTTGTTCTCATGGTATCATCCTAACCTCTTCACCCTATCCTTTTTAGCTTATAAAAGGAGAGGATTTCTCATTTGGAAAGTTATCTTGATTGAGTTTTTGGAATTAGCTTGGAGCTTGATGATTTTTGATAGAATTCTGATCTATGTTGTCAAGATAGATTGTTAATACCTCAAACTTACAGTCTCAGAATCCTTGGAGAAGAAGTGTGGGGGAAGCAAGGAACCATTGGAAGGAACCTAACAACATCAAGGAATATGGTTGTATCTTTCTTCCACATTCTTTAATATAATGATATATTTATTTCCCATAAAATTGGTCTTATTTTATTGTATGACTCCTTGATCACATACATAGGTTTTGTTGAGTATACAGTGTTTCTTTCACTTCATTGTCTTATGTCTTTTTACAGGTTCAAAATCCCATAAGCCTTGGAACGAAGAGAGGATAACGCTAGCGAGGACAAGAGACATTTAAAAGGTATGTCATTTATCTCTTTTTAGTTAGTATGCTTGATAATTAAAACTCAGGGAAAGTTTTATATTCTATCTTGTTTTTTTCTAGTTTCGAGGTGAAACTAGGAACATATGTTTGTGTCCACACTTACTGATTTGTCCGATAACAAAAT
>JASDQU010029865.1:0-18263 GCA_032191745.1 Picea mariana | reverse complement strand
TTGAGTCATCCAAGCATAGGTATGCCTGCCTTGGGTTTTGAAATATGTCATGATATTTGTTGGATGTTTGTGTGCAGCTTTCGTCAGGTTCTCCGAGTCTATACTCTTGCTTGAACGTCTACAAATCATTTCAGTCATCAGTTCGCATATTTTGACTTCATACTTTGGGGGGTATTCTGTTACATGTCAAAATTGTTCAGATGGATAAGTGTCGCATTGTCCTCGTCAACTGTCGTAAGTGTCGCATCTTCCCTATCAACTTTCGCAAGTGTCGCAAGTTGATTATTGGTGTCGCAAATGAAGGTCAAACATGATACCGTGATAACGATACTAAGGAAGCACTTATGACACCTCACATGACTCATTTGAAGGAAGAGAACTGGTTCACTGGGATCAAAGGCATCTTGACACCTGAAAGGAACCCTGAAACGCTGATTTGGAGGGGGAGCGCTCCTCTATTATAGCTGCAGAAGCACTGGCGCTCCTCTGCTATGATTCAAGGAGTGTTATAATGCCCCTTAGGCCCTTCTGGAGGAGCGCTGCTCACTTTGAGAGCGCTGGCTCTTTCCCAAGGCACAACAGGAGCACTACAACGCTCTGATACCCCTTTTGGAGGAGCGCTCCCTAATCTGGGTCAATTGTTAGCCCGTTGAGAAGAATAAGGAGAGGAACATTCGAGATTAGGAGGTTGTTGAGCTTGAATTCTTGGTCTCATCAACAGATCCCTGATCTATGGAGAAGGTTCCCAAATGGTTCTAAACATAACTCAAGAGGTTAGGCCCTTTCTAATCTATATAAACAGGCTCTATGATGGTGGAAAGGGGGAAGAATTGGATATGTGAAACTTATGATCTTGGAGGAAACTCGCAGTCAGCCAAAGAAGATTGATCAGTGAAGCTGTTGTTATCTAGGTCGTGGATCTTTCAGGCAAGGGTTAGACGAAGAGGACTTGACGGGGCTGTCGCATTCGCATCTACGATTGTAAGTACTGCTGCCGTTATTCTCATCAATATGACATGCTTGGCCTGTTTCTTTTTAGTTTGTGTCTGATGTTACATGAACTTACCATTTAATGGTAGATCTGTTTTCAAGATAATATCTATAGAGTAGGAAGTAGTCGTATCTCGTTTTGCCTGCAGAACCCAGCTAGGAGCAAAAGATTGGAGCGCAACTCGGAGTGTGCAGGGACAAACGTCGATAAAAAGGTACTTCTATCATCTTTCCTTCTCATGTATTAGTTTAGATAGATTTGAAAGAAATTCAGTGTCCACGTTAAGCACTTTTCTGTCTAGGGTTAAGGTCAAGCCCTAGAGGTCGATCTACTTGTCCGCAGGCATATTTTCCTACAACAATTGTTCATATATCTTTTTATCTTGATTGAATATGATTACTGCTAATATAGGTTTGATTAGCAGTATTATGTATGAGATTTCTATGGTAAAGGATTTGCTGGAGAAGTTTATTACATGTTATATCAAAGCATTTAAATTCGTTATTGGAAAGGATTTCCAATCAGTGAACGTTCAGAACAGTGGATGATATCAGTTGAGCAGGGTGTGAGGCTGATTTGTTCACTTATATGTTGACACTTAATTCTTTATTTCTTTCTATCATCATACAAGCTATTTATCTGATAGGCAACTTGATTTCCTTCAATCTAAAGAATTTTTATGACTCCATTTCCCAATGGTGTAGGCTATTGATCTGCATTTTTCTTCCCTCTCCTTTTTTTTTCTCAGTCTTGCCGATCCACCTACTCAAACCATTTAATCCATTTATATTCTGATGGGTACTGGGCTTGCACTTACAACAGTCTAAGTGTGACTCTTAGTGCTAAAATTTTTGGCACTGTTGTCGAGGATGAAAGTGAATAAATCACCCCTTGGAGAACGACAAAGATCAGATCCAACTCTTGATGGTATACATGAGCAGGACATCGGCTTGACTAAAATCTTCTACCTGGCAATTCCAGCTTCATCGTAGATGAATCTATGGGAAAATCCACTAGGTTGAAATGGAGAATATTCTTGTTCATAGGTATGAATTTTGTGATTTCTCAAATATATTTGGTTTTCCAAACCTCGTGCATGATAGTAGTGAATGGGAAGGCTACCTTCCTAGGTTTAGAGGGGAAAATTGGGAAATGCGAGCTGAGTTTTTACTAGATTTCTATGAGTGCATGCTTAAGCTGAAATTTATACATGAATAGGTCATCATCAAATTGTTTACATACTCTTTAGATGGAGCAGCTCGTGATTGGTGTAGATCACTCTTGGTTACTTGTATTACTTCACTAAGACATTTTCATGCTGCATTTTGTTTGTTTTGCAAAGAGAAATTTGCAACTAATTTCCTTTATCAAAAATGTTGTTATGGATTCGATTTGTTGAGTAAAGGATAAAATAGTCATAAAGAGTATGTTGTATTAGAAGACACTTTTCATTATGATCAAGAGGTTGATGATATTCAAAGTGATATCCATGATGTAGATGCTTTTGACACTGTATCAAATGTATCCACTCTTTTAAGTTGTCACGGAAATCAAATTGTTTCCTTTGAGTATTCAAATGATAATGAGCAGATCGATATATCAACATGTGATAATTTTGAATCTAAGCCACAAGAATATAGTGAAGAAGATAAGGGAGAATTGCAGCAGTAGTTGGAATACATCAATGTCTCCTGATTGATGGATTATTCAAGTGTCCGACCCCCACTCCTTTATTCACACTTGTAAGAATGTACTCAGTGCCTTTATACCTACTTTCATCATCGATAGGTTGTCTCACATTTGTTAACGGTATTCCTCAATGACTGGTAATCAAACGAAGTCTCATTGTGATCGACCTCAACTCCTTTATTCACACGATGTAGACTTGCACCTTTGGTGGATTGTGTACAAGACTTGAAGACATCAGTATGTAGTCACATATTTCCTGAGTTGTTGCTACCTTTTCATTGGACCAATACCTATGTGACTTCAGTGATCATGGGAGATCAGATTGTACTCCATTGTATACAAATATCTTCATATTGATTTTGAGACTGGTTTTATTGGGCCTTGTTCATGACTATGACACCTTTGGCATGTAACCACATTTCTATTTACCTATTCATGGCCATGGACATTTGTTTGGTATATTTTCACATGGATCTACAATGTAATTCAAAATGGCAACCATGTATGCAAAGTCAGTACAGATTGTAATTAACAACTAGGTCTTCTAGCCGGATCCCCATTACTACACTTTTGGGTTTTTATAATGTATTTTGGATGTCACAGATACTCCTCTGACCTCACACATTAGGATGCATATGTTATAGAAATATTTCCCTCACCCCATGCAATCTTGCACAAAAGGACTTTTTCCATTTCCCTATGCAGACATAAAGTCCCCTTTTGCAAATTTTAATAGAAATATCTTTTCTCGTCCAATTAACATCTTGAAAATAATTGAATTATTATTCCATGGGCATATTTGTTATGAATGTTGATGGATTATGTTATTGAATATGCTAACATCATATATTATCACCATATGCTTGCATTGCTTGGTTGTTGAGGACTAGTTTCAGGTATATTTCTTTGGGTCAAGTGCTCAATGATGGACTTCATCAAACGTCTGGACGAAGTAGGTTTTTTATCTTGTCTTGTTATTATATTTGTTTATATAGCATGCTAGAGGGTAGAGTTTATTTCTACAGTCATTTCCGTATGTTGTGGTTTACCCCTAGCCATAGAGAGATTTTCCTCGGAACGATATTTGTACTTGCACATTTAGTTACAAGGCCATTGTAACTTATTAATTGCCTCAGTTAGTCAACCTGGCTTGGCAATCAACTAACTTACATATTTGAATAGACATTCAATCGACTTGCATATCCAACTTGGTCAAATGTCAAGTCTAGTTAACAGAGTTGACTAGTGTTGGTTTGAGTTATGTATCCTGTTTGAGTTCGTGCTAAGTGAGCCAGGGTTCATGTATATTCATGATTCCAAGAAAGCCTCTAAAACTATTAGCCCTCTTGGTGAACCATAAGGTAACACAACACACAGGGTGCACTGCACCGTCTCACCCGAGATAGACTTAATGGGTGGCCGAAATATTCATGTATTTACATGCTAGTATTGAGTAGGAGATCTGAGAACTTCATGCTAAGAATCCTATTGTATCTTATTAATGCAATACACCATTATTTTCTATTTATGTAGAAAATATAACAACTCATTCATCCAACATATCAATATCTACTGAAGACAATAAAGAAACACATGCATTCAATCACATAACATAGGTTTTACCGTGGTTCACCCCCCCTGGGATACGTCCACAAGGATCTGGCTCTTATCTCTTTTATTATCATCATTCTAAAAATACAGCGTCGCGCGCCTACAACTCTTCTCAGTTAAGTTAAGATCTATACGAGCCAACTAGATCACACCAGGATCCTCTGCCTACGATCTAACCCTCAAGATCTATCCTCCTCGGTACTCTCTAGCTCAACAACTTACAAAATTAAGTCATACATCAAAATATTACATAGTATTCGCTTCTCTATATTCATCTCTCTATATATTTATTCTCTCATCATCCTCATCTGAGACCTAAGCATCTATATTTATACATGCTTGGCTCGCTAGCCATTACAATATATTACAAAAACCCTAACCCTACCATCATTAGGTCTTCCATGCATGCGTGTGTGTTGTTCTTCCTTCCAGTTGTCACTTGCCTTGTGCATACCTTCTTTCCAAAAATCGCCTTTCTTTTCTCTTTGGCCTGCTTCCAACAACTAGCCCCTACAATAGGGACCGAGGGGTCTTAACAAGTCCTGTATAATTATGTCATGTGTTTGTTCTTTATTTCCTATTATTGTGTTATGTTCTAGTACAAGGTTACATGATTTTTTCAATTATGCATTATTTCTAAAAAAATATCCCAAGTAACCATCATTTTCATCAAAGTCTCTTCTATTTTCTTTAGTAGTCCATTAATTCACACAATACTTTATATATCGCTAAGTTGCATGCCCTATTAATAACCCTTTTCCTACACACATCCTTTTATATATCGTTAATTTTATAAATGAATGATGATAGTACCATTATTTCCCAGTTCGTAATTATTTAAAATCTAATTACAATGATTTAGTTCAAAATACAATACCTATTTGGCAACAATGTCTCTCACCGTCTCCCTTTTAGAATGGTGTAACAATGTGAAGGTTTCATTAAAGTGTGTAGATTAATTATGAAAAGAGTCCAACCTACTTGTTCTAACAATAATTTCATTAGGATTTGATTTTGCGCATGCATTGTAATTACACCAAGATTCAAAACCATGTGTGACCCATAATAACCATGGCAATCTTCTAGTTGGAATGTGTAGAGAAATTATGTCAGGCTACAAACCGCACATAGGCTAAAGAAGACATGATATTATGCCACACTATGTGTGTCAGAAAATCCAATTCAAGATCCTAGACAACATCTTCCTTGATCACACAACAACTCCTTATTATACTCATCACGAGGCATGTCATATAACATTGACCTATTGGTTAACTACTTATTAGTTTGGATGTTGACCATAACCATCTGTTCCTTTGCAAAGTGTTGACCATAAATCTTCTAGGTTACTAATGACGGTTTCTTCTTTAGTCTAAGTGGCACAAAATGAGGTTTTACACCTTTATGCAAAATGACCACACTTATTTTAACTTTGATCTAGAAAAATAGCCTTATGGAAAGTACAATTCATATTTTCAAGAACAAAATAGTTTATTTAAATTCATACATACATACAAAGTTTTTCTCTTACTTATCGAGTTTTTCTTTTAGTTCTTTTTGAATCAAGAAATGGATGTGCAATGGTTTTATTCATATTTTGTTCAATCATAGTCATACTTAGAGGTAAATCCTAGTTTTGATGATTGGCACAAAATGAGGTTTTACACCTTTATGAAAAACCATTACAATTATTTTAACTTTTATCCCAAAAACTATCCCCATGCAAAGAAAAATTCATATTTGCAAGTAAAAAAATGTCGATTGAAATTCATACATACATACAAAGTTTTTCTCTTACTTCTTGAGTTTCTCTTTTAGCTCCTTTGGAATCGAGCAATGGATATTAAAATTTAAATGAAGAAAAGAAGATTCAAGACAAATCATGCATTCTAGTTTGGATTCATGTGATTTCTTTAGATTGGATAATTTGTCTTCATGGGATTTTTTAATATTGCATATTTGAATCATGTCCATCTTCAAGCTCGAAATACCATGTCTTGTTGATGTATTATGCATATGTTTCATTACTGTTGCATCATTTTAGTGTGCTCATAAGTATTTTAGTGTCTACATTTGTGTCTTTGTAGAATATCATTTGTGTCCTTAGATTAAATTTGTTGTCTCTTGAATGACCTTGCAGTCACATTTTTCTTCATAATTCCATATTACTAGGGTCTTAGGGTCTTCTTAGTTTGTTTCTAGTGTCTTCATGGAATCCTACTTACATTATTTTTTCATCCTAGGTGTCACATATGTGTCTTAATTATGTTGTATTAGCATCCTAATTGATTCATTTTATCATTCTATGTGTCTCTTCAATGTCCTTGTTGCTTCCTAATAGAACTTAGTTGTGCAATTATAGTCTTAGGTGTCTCAGTAGCAATTTTCATCATATTATAATTCTTGTAGATGGCTCTAACCATCCATGTTTACTTATAGTTCTAAAAGGAGGCCATTCTCCAAATCCACTATGACACATATTTTTTCACTAAGGGGTGTATTTTGAAAAAAACTAGCTTGGGAGATTTGTGTGGCATGCTCATGTTGGCCTTGTAAAAACACACTTCTAGGTGCTTGTGGAACTCTATTATGCTATTCATTTGGATTTTATACCCGTGATCAAAATTCTTTATGTGTCCCTTAATGACTTCAAGAAGCGAGTTGCAACTGACAATAAAAATATAAATAGCACTTGGATAAAGGAATCATTGATTACATTGGACTCATGACATCAGATTATATATGTGAGAACCCCTCTCCTGTGATTCCATTTCCAAAAATTGTTTTATTCGATGATCTCCAAAACTAGGGTTTTTTTTTTCAATAAGAGACTGCAATTTTTGCACAATGGGTAGATTTGGAAAAACACCAGCTTGGGAGATTGTTGGTGGCGTGATCACATGGTCCTTGGAAAAACACACTTGAAGGATCCTATGAAACTCAATTATTCTTATTGGTTTGGATTTTATGCCCATGGATGAAATGCTCAATGTGTCCCTGAGTGGCTTTAGGAAGTGAGTTGTAACTCACCATAAAAATATAACTGGGACTCAGATTGAGGAATCATCAATTGTGTGGAATTGTGACATCAGATTATAGCTAGAGGAACCCCTCTCATGTGATTCCATTTCCAAAAAAATGTTTTATTCGATGATCTTCATAAATAGGTTTTTTCTTAGTAAGAGACAATGCAATTTTTGCACAATGGGTGGATTTTGAAAAACACTACTTCAGGTGATTGTGGGTAGTGCGCTCATGTAATCCTTTGAAAAACACACTCACATGATATTACGGAACTCAATTGTGTTGATCGATTTAGATTTTATGCCTTGAGACAAAATTTTCAATGTGTCCTTGAGTGGCTTCAGGAAGTGAGTTACAACTCACCATAAAAATCTAATCGAGGCTAAAATTGAGAAATCATCGATTGTGTTGGAATCATGAAATTAGATTATAAATAGGGGAACCCCTCTCATATGATTCCATTTCCTAGAAAATTCTTTATTTGGTGATCTTCAGAACTAGGGTTTTTCTAAAGAGATAATGCAATTTTTGCACAATGGGTAGATTTTGCAAAACACTATCTTGGGCGATTGTGGGTGGCATGCTCACTTGAGCCTTGGAAAAACACACTTACATGAGCTCACTGAACTGAATTATGCTACTTACTTTGGATTGTATTCCCTTGGACCAAATTCTTAATGTGTCCCTAAGTGGATTCAAGAAGTTAGTTGTAACTGGCCATAAAACTCTAACCGATCCTCAGATCAAGGAATCATCAATTCCATTGGAATTGTGAAATTAGATTACAGGTAGGGGTACCCCTCTCCTATGATTACATTTCCCATAAAAAAAATATTTTATGATATCTAGAACTAGCATTTTGCTCGGTAAGGGACAATACATTTTTTGCAAAAAGGGATCGATTTTGAAAAACACTAGCTCTGGTGATTATGGATGGCATGATCACATGGGATTTGGAAAAACACAATTGTAGTAGCTCATAGAAATCAATTATGTTTCTTGGTTTGGATTTTATGTCCCCGGGAAAATTCTTAATGTGTCCCTGAGTGGGTTCAAGAAGCAAGTTGCAACTTGCCATAGAATTCTAACCGGGGCTCAGATTCATGAATATTTGATTCTGTTGGTTTCTTGACATTGGGTTACAACTAGGGGAAACCATATTTTGTTATTCCATTTCCTAAAAAAATGTTTATTCGACGATCTCCAAAACTAAGATTTTTCTTAGTAAAAGACAATGCACTTTTTGCACAATGGGTGGATTTTGCAAAAATCTGACTTAGTTTATTGTGGGTGGAGTTCTCACATGGGCCTTGGAAAAACACACTTGCAGGAGCTCACATAACTCAATTATGCTGATCATTTTGGATTTTATGTCCTTGGACCAAATTCTCAATGTGTCCTTGAGTGGCTTACAACTTGCCATAAAAATCTAACCAGGGTTCATATCGAGGAACCAATGATTGTGTTGGACTCTTGAAATTTGTCTACATCTAGGGGTACCCCTCTTCTATGATCTCATTTCCCAAATATTATTTTGTTCAGTAAGGGACAACATAATGTTTGCGCAAAGGGGTCGATTTTGCAAAACACCGGCTTGAGTAATTTTGGGTGGCGTTCTGATATGAACCTTGGAAAAAAATTATTATGGGAGCTTATGGAGATCAATTATGCTGCTTGGTTTGGATTTTATGCCCACAAACCAAGTTCTCGATGTGTCCCTAAGTGGCTTAAGGAAGCAAGCTACAATTTGTCATAAATATCTAACCGAGGATTATATCAATGAACCATATATTGTTTTGGACTTATAACACCAAGTTATAGCTAGGGACATACCTATTCTATGATTCTATTTCCTATAAATTGTTTTATTTGATGATCTATGGAACTAGTGTTTTTCTCAATAAGGGACAATGCAATTTTTGCACAATGGGGTCAAATTTGAAAAATAATGGATCATGCAATTTTGAGTGGTGTGCTCTCATGGGCCTTCTAAAAACACATTTATGAAAGATTATGGAACTCAATTATGCTGCTTTCTTTGGATTTTATGCCCCTAGACCAAATTCTAAATGTGTCCATGAATAGCTTCAAGAAGCAAGTTGCAACTGAACATAAAAATCTAACTAGGAACATTATCAATGGATCGTCGATTACATTGAACTCATGACAATAGGTTACAAATAGGGGAACCCCTATCCTATGATTCCATTTCCCCAAAAAAAATTATTTGATGATCTCCAAAACTAGGGTTTTTCTCAGTAAGGGGCAATGCAACTTTTGCATAAAGGGGTCATTTTTGCAAGACACTAGCTCAGGTGATTTTGCGTGGAATAGTCATATGAGCCTTATAGAAACACACTTTTTGGAGCTTACATGATTCAATTATATTTTTTGGTTTGGATTTTATGCCTCCAAACCAAATTATCAATGTGTCTCTGAGTGGCTTTAGGAAGTGAGTTGCAACTCGACATAAAAATCTAACTGAAGCTCGTATTGATGAATTTTGAATTGAATTTGACTCTTGACATCATGTTATAGCTAGGGGATCCCTTCACCTATGATTTCATTTCTTATAAATTGTTTTATTTGACGATCTCCATAACTAGGGTTTTGCTCAATGAGGAACAATGTAATTTTTTCACGAAGGGTTCGATTTTGAAAAACACTAGCTCAAGTGATTTTGGATGGTGTGCTCACATGGGCCTTGACTAAAAACACTTTTCAAAGATTATAGAAATCAATTATAGTGATCAATTTGGATTTTATTCCCTCAAAACAAATTCTTAATGTGTCCTTGAATGACTTTAGGAAGCAAGTTGCAACTCACCATAAAACTTTAATCGAGAATCAGATTAGTGGAATATCAATTGCATTGGACTCTTGACATTGGGTTACAACTAGGGGAACCTCTATCATATGATTCCATCAACCATTTTTTTTTAATCTAATGATCTATGAAACTAGGGTTTTTCTCAGTGAGAGATAATGTATTTTTTTATCTTCGTGTGAGCATTAAATCTTTTTCATGAGGATTTTTTGAAGAATGTTTTTATGCTAAAATGATTACTAGGATGGATATTGAATACCATATTCTCTTTCACATGAAAATAATTATGTCACATGTATTTTCTTGAAAATGTGGATCCTCATGAAATTGTTAAACCCTAAGACACTTGCAATGACTATTGAAGAGCCAAATGAGCTAGGAATTTGATAGGTGACCATGATTATTTTTAATGTATCATCTTCACAATTATTTTTTAATAACCATGAAATGTAGACCTCATTTATTTTAACATTCTGGTATATTTTCTCAGTCATATGGGAAATTTTTGCACATGTTTGAATAAATTTCTCACTTGGGAGGATTTATAGCCTCCAAAGCCATTGATGTGACTCTATAGAGTAGATCATTGGTTATAAATGCTAGTATATTCCCTAAGTGACCAATACTAACTCTTATCTTTGAGATGGGAAATATTTTACTTGTTTTGGTAAATTCCTAGGAATCCCATCACTCACTTAGCCTTGTACATCTTCTTAACCAATGCAATGGTCTTCCAAGAATTCAAACCAAGTGATTGAGAGATATGTGAGGAAACCCATGGATTTGTTGAATGATTTAGATATATGTGAGAAATTAACTCAAATCTTGTGAATTATTTTCCATTTCTTGCTAGCTTAGTTGCCATTCCCAGAGTGAAGAGAAAAGAGCTTCCAAGCTTGTATCCTTCAAGAGGGTTTCTTCAAGATTGATTTTATGTTCTTATAATGAACTTTGCATCCATAAGATTGTGTGTGGAAAAGATGAAATCTTGGAAGGCTTATCCCTCGTATCATGAGTGGCACTCACACCCTCATGTGTTACTTCTTCCAAAGATGATGGAGTCTATGCTACTTTCGATGATGAAGAGCATGCCAAACTAAGCTGGTAACAAAGCTCCTCAATCTCCCTTTCCTTATCTTCAGTGAACTTAAGATCAAGGTCCCTATCCATGAAAAACTGTAAGTAATCATATTTCATCTGCTCTAGTGCCTCTTTGATGATGCACAATTGGGAACAAGTGACTCCATCTACAGGTCCCTTTTTCCTCTCCTCCAAATGGTTTTTCCACATAAGGTATTCAATACATTTATGAGCACCATTTTCCCTCGTCAATACTTGTACAATCTTCTCTTCCTTGACCAATAATTGGTCCTCCAACTCTTTCCATGCTAAGGGTATTTGTTTAATTTCATCATCATGTCAAGGTACATTCACGTCCTCATCATTATCGACATCATAAATGAGATATGGTGTTGAACCCTCATCCTATGTAGGTGTTATCACACTTGAAATGCCTTCACCATAAGCATCATACAACGTGAGGGATGTTGGATCCTTAACATGGGATGATTGGAACATTTCCTCATAATCATCATAAGATGTTTCATCCTCATATTTTTCTGATTCATCAGAAGTATACCCATCAAACACACCAGTGTCATTGACCTCATCAGATAGATCTGATGATGTCTCATAGGATAATATTTGTTCTTCCTTTATGCACACATCCTCCCAATGGATATATCCATGCTCCTCCACATGTACTTCATGCTCATCCTTCTTTACCTCCTACCCTATGCTTTTAAACTTATCCTTGTCCAATTCCTTGGGCAAAATTCCATGCACGAGGTTGTAATATCTTTTGAAGGATAAGGTTGCATGAACATATTAATCCAATGTTAGATACTTATGGTAGTCATGCATGTATTTATTTTCCTCCAACTTCTTCAAAAGTTCAACCAAATGTTCCTAATTAACCTTCTTAAGTGACCTTAACATCGATGTTGTAGTAATTTGGTAGTTTCTAACTTGTGTTTCTTCAAAAACTTAATAAACCCTTGTCCATGGAATGCATTGTTGATTTCTCCTTTCTTTGTAACCCATCCATGCAATCACAGGCTGGAAAGATCACCATCTTTGATACCACTGAAATGTCCCCAACTACGATGGATGGAAATATTATGTTTGATGCCCAACATATTGTTTCTCTTTGTGTAATTTTGTCAAACACTTTGCATTAAGGCTGCGTGAAACTTCTTACAAATATTTTTCATATGTCTAAAGGCTATGAATATTGTCAAACATATTACATGCACCCATTACAAAGAGAATAGAGAAGATAACCATGGCATCTTATTATAGTTAGAAAACCCAAATCACAACAATAAAAAGATCCTTATTGGCTGTAAAAATAGTTGCAAAAACCCTCCTAAACACATAGATCTAATGGCTACAAGGAATATCCAATAACATATAATAAATCAAGAGACCTGGTAATGATGCTAAAATATCCTCAAGAAGTGATGTTTCCTTCTTTGGACCATCCAACCCTTCATGGTACGATGTCGATTTTATCCTCAGGTACTTCTTACAAAACTTTGGATGCCCATGTTGGATAACTTTGCAACTTCAAATGATAGAGGGCCTTGTGGGACGAGAATGGAAAAACAATGGGGCCTTATGGGACAAGGATGGACAACCCGTGGGGGGCTCGCGAAACACCCTGTGCTCAAACTGTAAGGTTGACTCCTGGTAGGGTTTCCCAAAATCCCCCGAGCACCTGCGAAATTAGAGTGCGATGATTCAGATTTTATGAGAAGAATGAAATGAATACAAACTATTAAAATATGCTTAACATAGAATAACATAGATACAGTAAAAATGGTTTTCTATTCAATAAGGAAATAAACTGAAACTATAAAATTCAATGGAAAACAAGCTTGCTAGAATGGTGGTGGATTATCTCTGAGAAGAGATGTGACGACTGTGCTCGTTCGTAAGAAGATGATTACAATGAGGCTCTAAAGGCATTTTTGCAATAAATAGGAACGTAAAAATCCTAGACATCCAAAAACCTAACCCTAGGAGATGAAGCGCCAAAAGTCATGTGGGCCCCATTTGGGTAAGTTAGTACATCAACTTCCTAGGGTCATAACTTTTTCATATGATCTTCATTTTAGGCACACGATAAAACTAGATCCTTGCTATAGGGTTCCCTTAATCTGTGTGTCCACACTCTGATCACTGGATGCCTGTTGCATGCATTCAGGGTTGATCTTTGTTGGTGTCAACTATTGTGCTATCTCTGAGGTGTCCAATAATGGTGGGAAATATGGTCGAAGGAGAGCCACGTTGAAGACTGGGTGTAGAACAAGGAAAGGGGGAATTTTGAGCACAAAATCATTATCACCCACAACCTTGGTGATGGTGTATGGCCCATACCAGAGTGGGAGAAGCTTCTGATGGGGACCTGTAAGGAATTCTTTCTGTAAGTGTAACCAAACGTTTTCACCCACCTGAAACTTATGTGGCACCCGATGTTGATCATGATGTTGCTTGTACTTGGCATTGGAATTATGTAAAATATCATGAACCTTTTGGCGGATGTGTTGGATCCGCTCAATGAATCAGGTGGCTTTGTTAGCTTCTAGTGGAGCAAGGAACGATTTGGCCGAGTTGTTCGCCAAGGGTAGTGCAACATCCATGGGGCCCAATGGTTGGAATCCAAACCCCACCTGAAAGGGGCTGTGGACAGTTTAGCTATGCAGGGCTCGGTTGTAGCTACACTGGACATAGGGAAGACTCTCATCCCATGCGTGGGGGTGCTTGGAATTGTACATGCACAGGATATGTGCGATCATCTGATTGACGACCTCAGTTTGGCCATCTGTTTGGGGGTGGAAGGTAGTGGATCCGGTGAGCTTGGTATCCAGCAATGACCAGAGGCTCGACAAAAATGTGTTGAGAAACCAACTATCCCGATCTAAGACAATGGTTTGTGGGATCCCAAAGTGTACCCAGACACATTCAAAGAAGATCTTGGCAGTGGCCTCTGAAGTGATGTTCTTCTTGCAAGCGACCAGAATCGAAAAGTGATCAAAAACCACAAAAACACATTCATTTCCCCTCTTATTAGACGGGAGGCCCGACATGTAGTCCATTGAGATGGATTTCCACGGCTTGTCAGGAGTAGGTAGAGCAGTGTACAACCCTTGTTTCTTAGTGGTTGGTTTGGCAATAGCGTAAGTGGTGTAGGACCTGATATACTTTTTGACATCCTATCGAAGTTTCGGCCATTAGAAATGTTTCTGCATCATTGCCACTATATGTTCGATGCCAAATTGTCCTGCCACCCAACTGTAGTGAGATTCCCAAATCATCTTCGCTCCCTCACTTGATGGAACACAGAGATGGCCCAGACGACACAACAACCTGTCCTAAAGATGGAAATTAGTGACCACTAAGTTTGCTCCCAACATTTGGTAGGTGGTGGAGAAGTCAGGGTATGTCTCATAGAGGTGGGGCCATCCAGAGGTCTCATGGCCATAAGAGTCTAGCATCATGGTGAGTGTCGCAACTGGAGGTCGACTGAGGCAATTAGAAACTCAGTTGGCACTTCTTGTTTAATACTTGATGTTGAGGTGGAACTATTGTAAGTATGTGGACCACTTTTGATGGTGTTCATTCTACAATTTTCCTTGGGTATGAATGAACTGTGGTGTCTTGTGATCAGTTTGGATGACTGTCTCCTTCCCTAGAATGTAATGTATCCACTGGTGGTAGGCTTGCACAATGGAGTACATTTATTTGTCATAAGTAGGGTACTTACAGAAAACATATGATAGTGTCTCACTATGATACATCACGGGGTGGTCGTGTTGAGTGAGAACGGTGCCCACAACATAGTTTGAAGCATCTGTCTCGATCTCAAAGGGATGTTGCAGGTCCGATAATGAAAGTAATGGGGATGAGTACCAACACTACATCAATTCATTGAAGTCTCGTTGTCGGGACATGCCCCACACAAATTTTTCCTTATCGCCACCCTTGGTTACTTGGCTGAGAGCCCATGCGATATGAAAGAATCCCAACATGAACCTGTGATAGAAAATGGTGAGGCCCAAGAATCTTCAAAGCTCAATGAGTGTGGTTGGGATTGGCTAGTCATGGATGACCTGGATCTTGGTTGGATCCACATGCACACCATGTTGATCAACAATGTATCCCAAGTAATGGACCATGTCCATTCCTAAGGAGTATTTCTCCAAGTTTGCATATATTTTTTGTTGTCGCAAGGTGTGCATAACCTACTGAATATGTTGCAATTGTTCCACCCAAGTCTTGTTGTATATGAGGATGTCATCCAGATACACCACTACAAAATTACTGGTGAAAGGTCGAAGGATATCGTCCTTCATCCTCATAAAATTTGCTAGAGCATTTGTCAAACCAAAGGGCATGACCAACCATTCAAAAAGACCTTCTTTTGACTTGAAGGCAGTCTTCCATACATCTATCTGTTATATTGGGACCTAGTGGTAGACAGACTTTAGATCAAAATTACTGAAGTATTTGGCTCTCATGAGCTAATCAAGGAGGTCGTCAATTCGGGGAATAAAGTATCGGTTCCAGATTGTGATTTTATTCAGATCCCAATAATCAATGCAGAGTCGCCAGGTCCCATATTTCTTTTACATCGGTATGATTGGGCTCCCACAAGGTGATGATTTGAGATGGATGTGCCCCTTATGGAGTATTTTTTGGATCTTCTTCTTGAACTCCTCCTTTTCAAACAGAGAGTGACGGTAGACCGACCCATTGGGTAGCGATCCGCTTGGAGTCAGATCAATGGGATGCTTGACCCGACATTGAAAAGGTACCCCGATAGGAGAGGAGAAGACATATAAGTATTCTTCCATGACCTTATCCACTTTCTTTCATTGTGTGGAGAGATCGGCCACGGAGGCCCTGGATGTGGCTGCGATATTTCGCTTACTCTGAGGGAAAATCACGAAGAAGAAAAAATTCCCGGTCTGAGAGATGACCTTCCTGCATTGCTTAGAAGAGATCAAGGAAATAACACTAGGAGGTACTACCTCAGTTATCCTGTACAATTTCCTGTTCAAAGTAATAATAACACTACAAGGCCTAGAAGCATAAACAACATCACGTTTCCATAAATAAGGTTGGCCCAAAATAACATTACAAACTTTGGGAGGAGTAAAATCACACAATACCTCATCTTTGAAGGGCTTGATGTCGTACGACAGTCTACACTGTTGGTTGACGTGGATATCGCTTCCTTGGTGGAGCCATCAAATGGTGTAGGGATACGGGTGTGGCGTTGTAGGCAGGGCCAGTCGCTTGACGACCTCTACTGAGATGAGGCTCTTCTAGCTATCACTATCAATGATGAAGTGCAATGGGGTTCCTTTTACCCACATCTGTGAATGGAAAAGGAACTCACCTTCTTCTGCATCATCTGGTTCACTAGGCTGGAGTTTGGTGGTTGAAACGGTGGCACTAGATTCTGTGTCATTGATCCTTCTTCCCCTTTCTGGTTCTAACTCAGAGTCATAACCCGCATTTGATTCATAGGCTTTCACTTTGGCCATCAGTGACTGCTTTGATCGGTAATCAACAATGTTATGTGAAGGGATATTAAGGAAGTCACACCACTTCCCTGTAACCTTCTTTGTCTTTCTGGTGTCCTTCTTTGCTTGCGGCTTGGACTGGTTGTCTCGATACTATCCATATTTTCTCTGTCCTTTTTTCTGTAGGTTGGGGACGCCCTTTCTTGGTTTTTGATGTGAGGGGTTCCCAGGCCCAAATTGTCGCGTCTTTTGTTTGAGCTTCTGCTCGATTTTGAGGGCATATCGATAGGCCACGCCCAAGGACGAGATGTCCAGAAATTTCATTTTGGTCAGGATGTATCTAGGCAGAGCACCGCAATACTTGAGCACCATATGTCACTCTAAATCTTTGATACCCTGCTTGGGGCCCAATGTATGGAAGATATTTGTGAAATCTGGCACTGCTTGGTCTCTTTATTACTGCAGTGTGGTCCATTTGGTATACAAGTCATCATAACTTCTAACAAGGTAGTATTGTTCCTTAATAGAATCCCTGAAGGATTCTCAGGTGGTCGCGATTGTAAATAATGAGGTTTCCTCTGTTTCCTTTTCCTCACAAAAATTTTCCCACCAATATTTGACATGGGGAACGACTTTGAGGAGCGCAAAAGNAAAGTAATTTTTTCTCTATTTGAAAAGTTATGGACAAAAAAATACCCTTCTAGTAGATTCAACCACTTGTCTACAACATCTACATCTATCTGACCTTCAAATATAGGAATATCGAAGTTGATTTGTACCTTGAAGGGGGTGGCGCCTTTGGTCGAGGAAGATGAATCACTTGTTGGTAGTTGTTGAAGGATTTGCGTGAAAATATCCATCATCTCGTTCCTCTATTGCGTGAGGGATTCCTCAAGAAACATTTTGAAAGGATCTCATGTCCCACCATCTTTCTTTTCTCCTTCCATGAGAGGTTGTTTGAGCATGCGAGAGCTTTTGTCCTCAAGAGAAACAAGCTTGAGACCCAATTCTTTGTACCCTGACCTCATTGGGGACATGCATTAAGATAACAAGGAGAAGACCATGTTGATACAACTATTACAGATTTTATGAAAATAATGAAATGAATATAGATTATTAAAATATGATTAACACAGAATAACAGAGATACAATAAAACTAGTTTTCTATTCAATAAGGAAATAAGATGAAACTATAAAATGCAACGGAAAATAAGCTTGCTAGAATGGTGGCAGCTTATCTCTAAGAAGAGATGTGATGAATGAGCTCATTCACAAGAATATGATTACAATGAGGCTCTGAAGGCCTTTTTACAATAAACAGGAATGTCAAAAACCCTAAACATCCAAAAACCTAACCCTAGGAGATGAAGCGCCAAAAGTCATGTGGGCCCCGTTTGGGTAAGTTAGTACATCAACTTCTCGGGGTCGTAACTTTTGCATACGATCTTTGTTTTAGGTGCACGATAGCCCGTTGGAAAGTTCTATTCGAGGAATACACATTTTTATACTATCTATCAAATTTCATTT
>JASDQU010029864.1:1468-15430 GCA_032191745.1 Picea mariana | reverse complement strand
GGGTACTTGTGACAAGGTTCTCCAACCCCCTTCAATTACTTTACCTCGCTATGTCACTAAGGGTGTAGTTGGGAAACATGTCCCTTGCCTTGAATTTTCTCCGGGGCAAAGCCTACTTTTAAAATTCAAGGGTAGGTTGAATACCTTAAGAAGAAGTTTATTATCTCGGTCTTTCAACCTTCCCGTAAGAAATTGTCAATCACCCTCTAGGTTCCTACTAGTCCCTTCCCGGACCTCAAGATGTGAAGACGTCCAAGGTAGCTAACCTTCAGACTTTTTGAGTCAGTTTTTTGATCCTTTGATTTTTCACGATCCTTTTCTAAGATGGATTGAGCACTTTCCTAGAAGTGTGACTTGGCATAATTTTGTCCCTCTCACCCGCCTCATGATCTAGACTTTACGATTTCCAATGATGTGATACATGTTCTAACTCATGTTATTTTTGTGCTTGACTTATCATTGTTTTGGTTCATGATGAAGCACAGAGGCAGGTATTATGGGATATTGCTAGGATGGTTTCACTGGTTATTTGACTACACCTAACATTCAACCAACAGGTAAGTAGAGAAAGGTAGGCAAATTCATTCATTGTATATACCATCTGCATATCATGCTAGTATAGTTGTGTTTTCATTTTCATATTGTATCTCTCCATTAATTTATATATGCTTGCTTATCTTTATTTTATATCATATATGAGCGAGGGGTGATATCACCACCCTAAAGATTACTAATTCTTTTTGTTGAGATCTAGCAGATACAGGTCATGCCAGATATGTTGAGGTTCTCATGTGCTCACCTCTACGGTGAGCACATGTCCTCGAGTTGGAGCCAGATGTTATCCCCTATCCTAGGTATAACTAAGAAGATTATGTCTCGAGACCCACAGGTCCTAGACATGGAGTACTAAGAGCCATATGACTTGAGCTTGGCCCCGGAGGGACCATCTTTTCTTCAGTACATCACATCTATCAACAGCAGCAACATCCATCCCACCAGCCTGATCTTGAAGTAGCAGTGTGTTATCGGACTAATCGGTAAGTGCGGACACAAACAGATCTCCCTAGTTTCACGTCGAAACTAGAACAAAACAAGACAGAATATTAAACTTTCACTAAGTTTTAATTATCAAACATACTAACTAACAAGAGATAAATGACATACCTTTTAAATGTCGTTTGTCCTCGCTAGTGTCATCCTCGCTCCATTCCAAGGCTTATGGAATGTTGAACATATAAAAAAAGACAAGCCAATGAAGTGAAAGCAACAATGTATACTCAACAAAACCTATGTATGTAATCAAGGAGTCATACAATAAAATAAGACCAATTTTATGGGAAAGAAATATATCATTGTATTAAAGAATGTGGAAGAAAGATACAACCAAATGCCTTGATGTTGTCAAGTTCCTTCCAACAGTTCCTTGCTTCCCACACACTTCTGTTCCACGGATTCTGATATCAACAATCTATCTTGACAAAGCAAAGCTCAAAGCCAACATACAAGCTCCAAAAACTCCAAGCTACAAAACTCAAGAACTTTCCAACTAAGTTCTAGCCAACCCAATCCAACTTTCCCCGTGACAACTCCTCTCCTTTTATAGGTTGAAAATGATAGGGTGAGGAGGTTAGGATGATCCCAAGAGATTAGGGACACGACTCAGATCCAAACCGATCGGAGGCCACCTCACCCTCGAAGCTTCTATTCTAGAACTTTCGAGAAATTTATCTTTTTCCTTCGTACGAAAATCGCCGCACCCTTAACACTAAGCAAACTGCGATGACATTGCAGGCCACTGTGGTGCAACCTGCAACAATCCTAGATCATCGCACCCTTAACACTACCCAAGGTGCAACGATCCCTTTTTCTAAGGTTTTTGACAAAGGAGAAGTATAATTCCATCGCCCTGGGAAAAAGTATCTTCATTCTTCTTTAGGGATTTAGGCCATTAATCCTTCTTAAGACAAATGATAGGTTTACATCATTAGCGTTCATAGGGGTGACGAAAATAATGTGTAACTCAATGGGTCTTGCTCCATGAGGTAATGAGTCCATCTAGGGATCATGGTATGTGTCACTCTGATTTTCAAAGCATTTGTGTTATAGCAAGATTTGTCTCACCCTAGACAAACTTGCACAGAGGGCCTTTTTCCATTTCCCTATACAAACTCGAAGTCCCTTTTTGCAAATCCTAGAGCTAAAAACATTATTTTTCCACATATACGCACTCTACCTATTGTACAACATGCGTATACACAGGTTGCACCACTACATCCCGCATACATCAGGTTTTGTGCCCAAAATTAAAAAATGGTGTCGGGTTTCCATGTCACATCACGAGATCCATGATCCTTGACCTTCCATATACTGGAAACGTTCTGACTCAGCCCTTCAGTTCCACTTGAAGGCTATAAATGGACCAAATTTGAGCTATGGAAAAGAGGAGAAGAATTCAACTTTGAGAGCAAAGTTACTCTGGAGAAATTATTCACTTCATATTGAGTTTGCATCCCTTTGTCCTTTTAAGTCTGAACACATTGTTCAGCCCCCAAGCTCTTCCCTACTTGATTGAGAACCTCATTGTCTCTCGTATATGAGCTTGCATTTGATGGAGGATTGAAGTGGTGGAGGCCCAACTGGAAGGGACTTGGTTTTTCGGTTTCGAACCATGCCAACACGGAAGTTTGTAATTCATTCACTTCTGAGGATTACATTTTAATAGAAATACTTTTTTCTCGTCCAATTAATATCTTGCAAATATTTGAATTGTTATTCCATAGGCATATTTGTTATGAATGTTGATGGATTATGCTATTGAATGTGCTAACATTATATATTATCACCATATGCTTATGTTTCTTGGTTGTTGAGGACAAGTTGCAGGTGTATTGCTTTGAGTCAAGTGCTCAACGATGGACTTCATCGAACGTCTGGACGAGGTCCGCCTTTTATCTTGTCTTGCTAGCATATTTGTTTGTATAGCATACCTGAGATTATAGTTGATTTATGCAGTCATTTTTGTTTGTTGTAATTTACCCCTAGCCATAGAGCGATTTTCCTTGTAACAGAATTGGCGACCATACTGAGGATAGAATCTTATTTTCGGGGTTTGGAGTGTTTTTCTCCTTGGATTGCTCTCATTTATATTGAGTTTCTTGTCGTCACACTGCTTGACAACCTCTATTCATTCTGAGTCTGAGTTTCTTAGCCTTCTCCTAACCCTGGCTGTGTTTTAACACATATACGCAGGTTTTTACCTGACAATCGCGTACATACGCATGATGTCCTTCTACAAGAGGCGTATATATGCGCTTTTCTCCTGAACAGTCAGGTACATCACCCTTTGTTGCTTGGTTGTTGGGTTTGATGGTTGTTGGGTAAGTTTCGATAGTTGTTGAGTCTTCTTGGGTCTCTGTTGTGACTATTAAGTGTATGTGGAATGATATGAAACCTTTTTTTGGTTGAATTTTTGGGCAGTGTCTTTCTCATCATCATTTTCATTTGATTGTCCTTGCATCTTGGGTTGGGTGTTTGCTTCTTGATATCCTACTTGGTTTGTCTTTGCTTACATACAGTAGAGTTTTTATATCAAGTTGTTGTATAGTCCTTGCATTTTCACTCCTTTATATTGAAAATACAAAAATATTAGGCATTTTGCATGGATGGCATTTGATCTTTTGGGTCCTTATCATTGATCTTAGTACATGTAAAGAAAGATTGTATCTTATTTGGAATTGCAAAATTAAATGGAGAATTGCATTTTGAAAAGAATATCATTTATTGGAAATTGAAGTTAAGACTTTGCATTGTATTCATATTCATTTATTTTACTTGTTGAGTCATAACATCATTAGTTTCACGGCCGCACCTTTTTTGAGTAAGCAAGGCCACTAAAAGTAACGTTGATAATTTAAAATTAATTAGTAACAATTTTTATTTTCTAGGGTGCACAAACAAGCTTAGGATTTAGAGCCTTGGAATAAGATTTTGTGAGTAAACTTCTCCAAGGCTATTAAATCAACATATGTGTCTGACTAAGGGAGTGGTGAAATCCATTGTATAATTGGTGACGTCGGAGACTCTTCTTATAGCGACGTTAAACACAAGGTCATGTGAGGTTGGTTGAAGGGATATCCCCTCGATACCTTCTTAGCGTCCGATATATTTCTGGGGATCTTTTCGTACATGGGGATCTTGATAGTACCTTTACCTCTGTGAGAGGCGGTGCTTTTGAGGTTTTGAGCTTTGTTACCCTGCCCATATGGTGGACCTGACTTATGACTATTCGCCTATGCATCGGTCATATCATGGTTTTTTAGTTGCTTGACATAGGTACCACATAGGTTACTTGCAGGGGTTATTCTACAGGTACCCTGGGTCAGATAAGGGTCGGACAACACACAACCTCTATGGAGGATTACCTCTCCGGGGGGATCTGACCGATTGGTTGTTAAGCCCACGAGGGCCCTTATAACTAATTCTGACACCTTCGATCTTTGAAAGGGAGTCTCAGACCCCTCTTGGGCGAGGCATGCCTACTTTAGGGAGGGAGGCCTCTTTCAGCCACTTTATCTCGTTTGTGTGCATATCGGCCTTTTGTTTTATTTTGGCATACTCTTTGATTATTAGTTGACCTTAGGATTTTATATTGCGCCATGAGTTTTTATTATCATGGATAGTGGAGTTCATTTAGCTCCCTCATTACCGCTACCTCCCCCGTGACATTCACTCATTTCATGGGGACGAATCTGTCTTTGTTTCATAATGGTATGCAGAATTATGATACTCAGTCAATGCCTTGGGTCTCTAATCATTTCCCTCTTAATATGCCTATGCATTCACCCGGGGGCACGATGGCTCTGATGTATGCGTCTTCATTTGAGAGGAGTCTTATCCCTCAACCGACTCTCACTGTGGGAGGTTGGAATCTCCCCTCTTACGGATCCAATCCTAGTCTCTCTTTTTCAGGAGTCGGTCCTCAAATGGGTGGTTATTCTACTTATTACACCCCAATTGTGTACCCTTCGTCCGTTATGTCGGTTCCTACGGACACTTTTCCCATGGAGGACCTTCATATGTCCTCTCGTGTTTCATCCAGGGGGGGGCAATTTTATAGTATGGGCAACCCCCTTCACAAAGTTCCTTCGTTTGGGGGCAACATATATCCTCACCTGAGTAACCCTTGTCATGTCACTTTCTCTTTGCAAGCGGCTTCCTCGGTGACAATTCCCTTACAACCTTTTATGAATCAGTATGGAGGAGGATACTATCCTGTCGGACAGAGCCATGGTGTATACCAGAACCCTTCTTCGTCTGCAATTTCTCAGAACCAGTCTTTCTCGGAACCTTGGTCTCAAATGCCGCAACCAACCACCGCCAACAGTCTAGTCACTGCAAGTCATACTGCCATTATATCACCAACCTCTGCTAGTCATGTTGGAGATTGGTCTACAACCTCTGCTAGTCATGTTAAAGACCAACAACCAACCGTTGCACGTCATGCTGGGGGCACAAGTCTAGTCACTGCTAGTCACACTGCACTTCCATCACCAACCTCTGCTAGTCATGTTGGAGATTTGCTACTAGCCTCTGCAAGTCATGTTGGGAGCATGTCACTAGCCACTGCAAGTCATGTTGGGGGCATTCATACGATTGAGAAGCCCAGACATGTAAGATGTAAGCCTAATTTCCTTTGTAGGCTTTGCAAAGGAGACACCTTACGCATTTGTGTCCTGCTATTGTTGTGGTACAAGAAGCGTGGTCCTTACCTGGGGGCCTTTTGGGTTCGGCTTCGTCTTTGGTTTCCCAATCTTCTTTGGTTGATACCGCGGTCATGTCAATACAATCTTCGGCTAACACCACTCTTCTTTTTGGGGGTGATGCGTCTCTTGACCTTGTTGTCTCACATCCTGTCCAACCAGCGGCCGTGTTGATGCAATCTTCGACCGACAACAACTCCTATTTTTGGGGGTGATGCGCCTCTTGACCTTGTTGTCTCGCATCGTATTCAACCAACGGTTAAAGAATTGGTCGTGTCAATGCAATCTTCGACCGATCCCACTCTTCTCTTAGAGAGTGACAAGCCTAAGGAAGTGACATTGCCGATGCAATATTCGGTCAATCCCACTCTTCTTTTGGAGGGTAATGCGTCCTTCGACCATGTCCTTAGCATTTCTAGTCATGTACCTTCTAAACAAGGGAGCATTCTACTCTCTTCGAGCACGCTCCCTCCAAGTCCTAGGGCGGTTTCCTTTGATTGGAATGATCTTGTGGAGCCTCGACTTCCTTCTCCTATGCCCTTTCAAATAAGAAGCATTATACGATACATCATTGGGAAGGTAACCTCCGCTAGTATTTTAGCCCCCTCTACTTGGAAAGATCTGGATTTTCCCAAGCTTCTGTCAATTGTTCATAAGTTGTTGACCTTTCACAGAAGTCATGCACGGGAGCCTTGGCCTCCCCCATGACATGCCGCCTAGAAACTCCCCAACGAGTTTGATTTAAGCTCTTTTCCAACTCATTTCAAAAAGCGAAAAGATTGTCGAGTGAGCTTGTCTCTTTCACATTCGCAAATTGGATTTGAAAGGACGTCTATTTGGTGCAAGTTTATCCCTTTTTCAAACCAAGTAGACTAAGATTACGAAAAATGACATTTTTTGGCGTTAAGTTATAATTGCATCTCATTCTCTCGCTTGCAGTATTGAGCCTATTGTCGGTTCTTGTTTTTGCGTTATAAGCCTTTCACCTCGACAATTTGCATCATCAACCAAGCAAAGCCTTGTTTATATCCTTTGTAGCTTGACACCCTATACCCAGGAGGAAACATTCCCCCGAGTGTCCATCTCCCACATGCACCTCCTTGCATTGAACATAGGTACATTCCACTGCTGGAACTAGATTGCTTACTTGCGACACTCGTTTCCTCCTCTCTATCATAGCATTCATTTGACTATGGAAAAATAAATAAAGACGGGCGGGAAAAGAATATTATCTTATAGTGGCAGCAGTTGTGTCGCCTTTGAACATAGCACAAAATTTTTTAGTCCACTTGTTATCAAAATTTTGGGTTTAGCATGACCTTAGGAAGTTGAGCTTGTTACAGAGAGTTTACTCCCCAGACTGGTTACTCTTCCAGTCCTTATGGAGAGTTGATTGATGCCTCCTGCATCTCAAAGTTTCATCATTGAGTCTATGCTGCCAGAGCATTCCATGTGTCTCATGCTCTTGTTCAAAGGATGTTTATCAACCTGTGTGTCCATTCCTCAAAACTCTTGACTTTGGATGTCGGCCATACCCTCAGTGTGTCTCAGAGTTACATGAAGTTGTAGTCCTATTGTGCACGTTGGTCCTACTTTCCTCATTGGTAGCTAACCTTGAACCCAGCAGTCGACATTTCATGATTGGTCGTTGACTAGGTGGTTTCTCTTGTGTTCGACGGCAAGACATCTATTCACACATTGGGATTTGTGCAGTGTCTTGGATGCCATTAGCCTTATTGGTGGTTTCATTGCCTTTGTCAGAATTTTTCCTTATTGGTTGCTATTCAGAGGGTCTTTTTCGTGTACCGCTTGCATTGGCACATGCGAAAGACACACAGAGTCGTTGGTTCGTGAACATGTTCTTCGTTTTATTTCCTCCAAAATCATCAAGCTCCTGCTTTGTACCTCATGTTGAATGATGAGAGATGCCTTAATGCTCTCCTTTCAGTGGGTCTCCTTCCATCGACTTCAGCTCATCTATTCTGGAGACGAGACCTAGAGTTCTATGAGTACCTAGAGGCTTGTAGTCATTAGTGGCAGTTCTCTCGCCATTGACAGTTAGGAATACATCAATGTCTCTTGATCGATGGATTCTTCAAGTGTTCGACCCCGACACCTCTATTTACACTTGTAAGAATGTACTCAGTGCCTTAATACCTACTTTCATTATAGGTAGGCAGTCTCGTGTTTATTAACGGTATACCTTAATGACCGGTAATCAAACGAAGTCTCATTGTGTTCGACCTCAACTCCTTTATTCACACGATGTAGACTTGCACCTTTGGCGAATTGTGTAGAAGACTTGAATACATCAGTTTATAGTCGCAGCTTTCCTAAGTTGTTGCTACCTTTCATTGGACCAGTGCCTATGTGACTTCAGTGATCATGGGAGATCAGAGTGTACTCCATTGTATACAGATATCTTCAGATTGATTTTGACACTGCTTTTACTGGGCTTTGTTCATGACTATGACAACCTTTGGCATGTAACCACCTTTGTATTGCCTACTCATGGCCATGAACAGTTGTTTGGTATATTTTCACATGGATCTACAGTGTAATTCAAATTGGCATCCATGTGTGCAAAGTCAGTACAGATTATAATATTCTCATGAGCAACTAGTTCGTCCAGCTGGGTCTCCATTACTCCACTTCTGGGTATTATGGTTGCACAAAATTGCAAGTAGGCAGCGCTCCCCGGTGTATCATGACAAGGGACTAATCGCCTCTTATGGATCCTTGAAATCTGGCGGTGTTGAGCTTACCAATCACCTGCGGGTTTTGGTGTAACGGTAGTCGTACTTCTAACAATTGGTATTAGAGCTAGAGGTCACAAGTTCGATGCACACTCGGCTCGCGCTGAGGGGGAGATTGTTGCGCAAAATTGCAAGTAGGCAGTGCTCCCCGGTGTATCGTGACAAGGGACTAATCGCCTCTCGTGGATCCTTGAAATCTGGCGGTGTTGATTTTACCAATCACCTGTGGGTTTTGATGTAACGACAGTCGTACTTCCAACAATTATAATGTATTTCGACCATCGCAGATACTCCTTTGACCTCACACATTAGGGGGCATCTGTTATAGCAAGATTTTCCTCACCCTAGGATAACTTGCACAGAGGACCTTTTTCCATTTCCCTATGCAGACTTGAAGTCCCTTTTTGCAAATCCCAAAGCTAAAAACATTATTTTTCCACATATACGCACCCTACCTATTGTACAGCATGCGTATACGTAGGTTGCACCACTACAACCCGCGTACATCGCTTTTTGTGCCCAAAAATAAAAAATGGTGTCGGGTTTCCATGTCACGTCACAAGATCCATGATCCTTGACCTTCCATATACTGGAAACATTCTGACTCATCCCTTTAGTTCCATTTCAAGGCTATAAATGAGCCAAATCCGAGCTATGGAAAAAAGGAGAAGAATTCAACTTTGAGAGCAAAGTTACTTTGGAGAAAGTATTCACTTCATATTGAGTCTGCATCCCTTTGTCCTTTTAAATCTGAACACATTGTTCATCCCCCAAGCTCTTCCCTACTTGATTGAGAACCTCATTGTCTTTCGTATATGAGCTTGCCTTTGATGGAGGATTGAAGTGGTAGAGGCCCAGCTAGAAGGGACTTAGTTTCTCGGTTCTGAACCATGCCGACACAAAAGTTTGTAATTCATTCACTTCTGTTGATTACATTTTAATAGAAATACTCATTTCTCATCCAATTAATATCTTGCAAATATTTGAATTGTTATTCCATGGGCATATTTGTTATGAATGTTGATGGATTATGCTATTGAATGTGTTAACATTATATATTATCACCATATGCTTCTGTTTTTTGGTTGTTGAGGACAAGTTGCAGGTGTATTTCTTTGAGTCAAGTGTTCAATGGTCGACTTCATCGAACGTTTGGACTAGCTAGGTCTTTTATCTTATCTTGTTAGCATATTTGTTTATATAACATACCTGAGATTAGAGTTGATTTCTGCAGTCATTTTCGTCTGTTGTGGTTTACCCCTATCCATAGAGAGATTTTCCTCGTAACAATTTGAATGTGTTGAATTGAACTTTCCTTCATTTCATAATGTTTGCTTGGAAATTATTCTCTTTAACTTGTTCATACTTGGGAGGGTGACAGAATGCCCTAGTAAGCTAGTTCCCTTTAGGATGAGTTGCCACTAGGTGGGTCTATGAAAGGTCATCGTCCATTCCTTCCGTACTTACCATTTTTCATCATTATCCCTCTCATATTCCCCTACCTTTGTTCGGGCATTGGGTTTGCCACTCTAGGAAGGGTTGTACCTTGCCTTGTGGGGAAAAGGGAATAAAGGCCTAGGGGGTAAAAGTAGTTGGCAAAGGTTAAAAGACAAAATGAAACCTTTGAGATGCTTCGCCTAAGGATTCTCGAGAAAGAAATAAAAGGATTCTCAGTAAGAAAAGGGGACCCATAAGATGAAACAAAACTCAAGGTACTAGTTGGTGGATGGGAGGTCTCATCACGAGTCGACCTATTAGGTCCATGGACATGTAGCGGTATGACACTACCACCTATCTGGTCACCAAACTAGGGTGGTGTCTCTTAGTGGCATAGCCAAGAGAAAGGGGGTCTCATCACAAGCCAACCTTCTCATCTCTGTGAAATGATTGTGGGTAACGTTGTCGCCACTGGTCACCACGCCAGGGTAGTGTCCCCCGGCTATTCACTTGAAAGGAAAAAACAATAAGACAAAGAATAAAAGGCATTGAATGGGCTAGGAAACATTGGCATCCATGACAAGGTGCATCTCGCCCTCTATAGAGGCACCCACAGGAAAGACCTACATTTCCCTGTTATCACTACACCCTTTGCCCAAACATTCCCCTTCACCATTTCACACACTTAAATGACCTAGATTGGTCTTCACCTAGAAAACTACCCAAACTTGAGGAGAATTAGCCCAATAGGACATCCTGAGACCCTCTCCAAACCTAACTTGTTAATTTCATAATGTCTTTGGGCATTTGTCTCGGTAAAGGGGGGTTTGATGCACATGTTTGGGTAATTTGATTATTGGATGTGATTGACATTACTATGATCCCTGTGACTTATGAGCCCATGGAGGACGTACATGTTGTTGTTGCAGGACCATGCTCGGTGGACAGGTACATATGGGGAGATGATTAGCTCGGACCTCCATGGGGCTAAAATCCCACCAGATGGATGTTGTGACCCCAACCAAGGGCAGAGAGACAAGAGAGGATGGAACCCAGAGGAAAGAAGGATGTTTCCCCCAAGACACTCTGGCAGGCCTAGACGCAGGGGGGCATTTCCCTTCCACCATGACATTGGCCCTTAAAGGCCCCATGACGTCACCATGCTGACCCTTGACATCATCCAATTAGGGTTTGAGCATTTATGAGGACATTTTGGTGCTAGTTGGCATGTGTGGCAGCATTTGAGCCCTCTGGAGGCCCAACGTTTTGCATTTGAGGCCTAGCATTCCAAACTTGGGGTCTAACATCACCCTAGAGGGGCATGACGTCATCCCTAAAGTGAAATTAGGGTTTTAATTATTGATTTTATGTAAAAAATGGATTTTTTATGTAAACTGACCATGTCAGTCTTTTATGACCTAAAAGATAATTAAAGGTCATTGTTATTGTATAAATAAGAGATAAAACTCTTGTATTTTTTCATCATTCACTCATCACTTAAGTGTGGGTCTGAAATTCGACCTTCTTTAAGATTTCTTGGCTAAAATTAGCGGTGCGCACTTCTTGGAGTAGGCATTTATGGGTGTATTTTGGCGATTTTCATGTGTAGGATCTTCAATTAGGGTGATTTGCTTGATTATTCTTGGTGAAGTAAGTGGAAAATCTTCATTTCTTTATTGTGAATGAATGCTTATGGTTAATTTTACTTATTTCATGTCTAAGATTATGAAATTGTTTGTTTGAAACCCTAGGGGAAAGACATATGTTGTTATCTTTTTCCCTATAATCTTCCATGTGCTAAAGTTTCTTGAAAGGCACCTAACTTGAAGTAGATACTAGAGCCCTACCGTTGTAGCACTCTAGTAACCCTACTTTCATGCCCAGTTGCATATTTTATTACAATTTGTTCAAGGAAAGGAGAAATCATTAGGACCTAACCATTGTTACTTCCTAGCAATTATCTCTTGGAAGTGGATTTTTTAGGCCTTGGGATACCAACACCTTTCTTATCCTCTCCATCCCTTTGTCATACCATTATCATTGCTATCTTTCCTCTAAGATTTTTTGTTGCCATTAGTGACTCCATTTACCCTAAAAAGGCACTAAGCTACCATCTACAAGTGTTGATTGATCAAACAAACACTCATACTTTTATCCTTTAAGCCTTTACTAACATTTTCTAACCCTAAACTAGACTAACTCCCAAGCTAACTTGATATTGTAGCAAAACATTGCTACAGCCATACAAACATACATTGATTTGATACATTTACCTACATAAATTGCACTAAAACCATTCAAAACTCAATTGTGATAATTGATAGTCAATCTACTAGGTAAGTGCTAACTTTGTATGGTGTTTCTTGCACTTTTGACCATTAGAATTTGTTGTTGTTGCAAAAGATTTCTACAGCCATCTAACTGCAGCAAATTCTCTGCAAAAGTGATATTAAAAGCTAGCTAAACATTGTCAACTTTGCTTGTGACAATTTATTATCAATTTGCCTAGTCAAAGTCACTTTTTCTTGTCTTTTTCAAGCAATTTCAAGGCATAAATCTTGTGGTTGTTATAAAATATTAATTGTTGTTATAAACGGTTGTATTGCTACAAATTCATATCAGCTAGCTTACTTTTTGAAGGTTTATTGTCTTATGAAGCACTAACAATCATTTTGGTACTTGGAAAGTGCCCATTTTTCCTTTGTTGTCTTGTTATGGGCAGGTACACAATATTATCTATTTGCTTCATCTTTATAAGACAAAGAAACCTTTGATTTGAGTGATCTGTGAGAGGGGAAGGATTTCCTTGTGAATACTTGCCTTAGCCTTCTCAAACCCCCCAGGTCACCGAGGACATCTCCCCTGGGGTAGTCTTGACATACTCCTAAATAGAAAGGGATCTCCTATTAAGGTGGCAGTGATAGGTTATTCTCAGTTACGCCAATCTTGTATCCACTTGCCTTGGTCTTTGGGGCAAGTACAAATTGTGCGATAACAGGAGCTAAACTAGTGCGTTATCTCTTGGATGCTTGTCTCTTGCTATGGTGATGGAATGCTCTTGGTAGAAAAGGGTTTATCTTGTTATTCCTTGGAATTGGTAAGGAATTTATGCATATTGTTGGTGTTTTTTCTTATTTCATGGTTATTCTTGTCTAAACCCTTGGAGGAGTGTAAGGGCACACACTCTCTAGCAAGATTCATCATAATTGTTATTGGATAAGCTATTGCAAAAGGTTTCTAGGAGTAAAAGGGCTTACACCCTCCTAGATTTACCTTGTTAGATTTACTTGCTCTAGGGAGTAAAAGGGCTTACACCCCTAGAGAAATAGTAGATCTAACCTTACACAAGAAGACTCCATAACCCATTGACAAGGCACTAGTCTTAATTTGCATTGGAGAAATAAAATCATTGCATTGGTATACGTGAGATTGAGAGATATTGTATTTGTTCAAGTTGGATTATTTTCTTAGTGTCATAAGTTTGCTTGTGTCTTAAGGGCATCTAATTTAGCCTAGTAATTCTCTTGTTGTAATCAACTTAATGCTTCAGCCATTAGGGCTGCATAAAAACTAACTTTCTTTTATCTATTGCTCGTTTTTCCACCGCTGAAATTTTCTTTTGAACCTAGATTACTATTCTACTGCTCATTGGTTATCTTTTGGTGGTTTACTTGTTGATTTATGTGGTTGGAATTTGCTATTGTAGAATATGTTTTCTACATGCACTTGGTTGTTACAATAATTTACTGATAACACCTAACAAACAGCCCTAATTTCCATTAAAGTCTTGTGCTATTCAATGGAAGTTAAACTAGACATTGCTAAACATTGGCAATTTACTTGACTTTTGGCAACATATTTTGCAGCCATTTGCCAATTTATTTTGCTGATATAAATCTGATATACTGCTGCAATTTAGGACAACAAGATTTCCTTGCTTGTCCCCTTGGTTATTTGGCTTGTATCTCGATCAATTGTCTTGTCTCGGGCAGGTTTAACATTGTCTTCCA
>JASDQU010029863.1:16444-28864 GCA_032191745.1 Picea mariana | reverse complement strand
ATTGAATCCATGGGATCTTGCATTCATTTCGACATTTTGACATTCAGCAATTCTATGTTGAGTGTCTCGACACTTCATTTTGTGATCTCCAAAGTTTCGATACAAAACTTTTCTACACTAGCTCCTTACCCAATATGACTATGGTCATAACCAAGCACCTATGCAACAAACGCTTTTCGCGAATTCGCATTTTGTGAATCTGGATATGAGGCATCTCGACTTTCCAAGTCGCGATCTCCGAAACTCCGAAATGGAGCTTATCTGTACTGACTCCTTCCCTTCTCGTGACCATGGGTTGTGACCACAGCCTTATGCATAAGGCGCTTTCGTGATTTCGCATTTCGTGAGTCTGAATATGAGACATCTCGACTCTCCAAGTCGCGATCCCCGATACCCTGAAATGACGTGGGATCAACGGTCCTGATCAGAGCTTCATTCAACGGCTGTGATTGAATCGCAATTTCGCATATCGCTAAATTGACATTCTTGTTGCATTTTTTACTTGCCACTTCATGATGCGATCCCCGAAACTCCGACACGGACTGGAATCAATGGTCCAGATCAAAGCTTGATCTGACGGCTCAGATTACATTGCGATTTCACATATTTCGATATCGGGATTCCTGATGTTAATAATCTTTGACATGTTCAACTCGCGATCCTTGAAACTCCGACATAGACTGGAATCAACGGTCCAGATTCAACCTCGATCTGACGGCTCAGATTAAGTTTCGATTTCGCATATTGCGATATCGAGATTCCTGATGTTAATAATATTTGACATGTTCAACTTGCGATCCTCGAAACTCCGACATGGACTGGAATCAACGGTCCATATTCAACCTCGATCTGATGGCTCAGATTAAGTCACGATTTCACATATCGCGATTACGCCCGCTTCTCCTTGATATACTTTAAAAGGTGTGCAGGTTCTCCTTGATCCAACGATGGTCGGATCATGTGCTTGGATCTAACGTCTGAGATCTATCCTCCTGTTCAGCGCTCTTCTTGTCTATATTATGATCTGAAACCCCTCGTTCTTACGAGAATTTTGAATGAGATCGAACGATCAGAAATGCTTCTTGGGCCTTTGATCATTTTATCAATGTTGCGTTGCCTTCGATCATTCGATCTTACTGGACTTATCTTCTATTTTCCTATTGATCATCAATGTTGTACTCAAGCCATCATCACTGTTGTACTTGCCATCAATGACAAGCATGTTGCATGTTAAACATTTTCCAACACAGTCAAGCTAGCGCAACTAGACAATATCCTTTGACCAGGTTGGGTGAATGGATCCCACCTAAAACCCTACATTTCTCATGATTGAACCAGATGATTTTGAAGCTCCAGTCCAAGGGATCTTGTACAGTAGTTAGATTTTGATTTTCTGTAATTTCTTTAATTCATTTAATAACGTTAGAATGTGCATAGTGGCACAACAACATATTGTTTTTCCATTTAAAGTGTTTCTTCTGTGCAGAAATGCTTATTCGATCACCTAGGGTCGGAAGAGTCACCCTTACATTAAATGAAGTCATTAAACATGAGGGAGACCCCTATTGTTGTCGAAGGGGGGAGAATCCAATCTATATCACATCCCACATACCTTACACATCATGTCCATTCATACCCTTTATGGTAGCTATAGTAACCCGTCAGAACATTCCGTCAAGCCATAAAAGCATGATATGGATAGATGCCATCAATATCCCCACCAAGATTATGAACTGTTAAAATGATAAGCCCCTCAGGTAGACCACATCCCTGTCATTCCATTCATTAATGCCCAGATGACCTTAAAGATTTTACCCCATTATTAGTCTCGTTGAACACCAGAGCCTGAGATTGCGTTGCTAGCCTAATGATGAGTGTCTTTATGAGTAATTATAGAGCTATCAAGTTATCTTGTTTATAATATCTCATGAACCCATGGGAAATACTTACTATTTATCTCATCTATCTTTTTCTTTGAGCTATATACACCCTAGCCTAATCTGTGAAGTCCTCCACTCCCCAGTCACAACCCTGATCCCAACTCACCTATTCTATTTTTCCAGTGATCTAGAGCCACCATGCCAACAATAGAATTAGGTTGAATTTTGACTCTAAAAGAGGAAATTCCAAAAGAACTGTATTAACCCCAAGTCGAGGTCATGGGTGATGTTAAGGGAAAGGCCGAGAAAGAAAAACTCCTCGACCTCGACCTGACTGACCAAGTATTGTTCCCTCAAATGAATATTAGTGTGTTCTGGGACTTGGCTCTAGATGCAATGGGAGGCATGCAGTTTGTCCCAAATCCATACTTCATCAACTTGTTTAATTCCACCATTATGCACCTCAAGGATATACCAGTCTTTGGGACCACTAGTCAGGTTGTGCAGTGCACCAAGTTTATGATTAGTCGAGTGAACGATGGGAGCTTATGGCTCGATAAAATATATCCAATTCATGCAGAGGACATACATCATATCACTGGATTGTCCCTTGAGGGAGAGGACATATATAAAGGATTCCAAGGCCCAAGTAAGCATGGGAAAAATAAGGGCGAAGTCAGTCTATATGAGAAATTCCACACCCAGAGAGGCAGACGCACAGCCAAAATTGAGCCAATTATACCAAAGACAGTCCATACAACATGTTACGTGATCGCTAGTAAGGTTATGCACTCATACTATAAGGGAGAATACACTTTATATGCTCTCTTTCTAGCGTACTTTTGCACAAACAGAGCAATGTTTAAATGGTGCAGCTACTTGTTAGAGGAGCTCCTCATTTCTTTCAAGGAAGCTCAGGATAAAGGAGGAAATTTCACCTATGGCCACTTTCTCATTGCATTTGCAATGTGTAAATGGAGGCTACCCATAGGAAGATAGTTAGCACCTGCAGATAAGGGGAACCTAGCTAAAATGTTCAAACCTTGGCATTCAAGGTCGGACTCAGAGAACATGGAGTTCAACAAGGTGGAATTCCTGAAGTGCTACAACCAGCTTATAGACACAACTCATTGGTTGCACATACCACATGAGCTATTAAATATAAACAAAAGGAACATATAATTTACGCTAAATCACCACTATACTTTTTTCTGGTCGAGGCATGTGAAGCCTGAGGATTTCCACACAAGGCTGCTACCCTTCTATATTGATGAAGAAGTCTCTAAAAAAGAATTCATTTTATGGAACAACGTTAAGTGCAACCCTCACAATTTAGGTATCCACTACCTCTTGCCACTGGAGCTTCTAAATAAAAATGGATAAGAAGGAGAAGCAGGTCCAAGTTCTAGCACTGCATAGAAGAAGGAGAAGGTTCAAATACCAACAAGTTCAGAAGAAGAAGAGGAAGAGAAACCCCTAGAGCAGAAGAAGAGGACATTGTCATTGTTTCTGTAGCTCCCAGAACATGCCATGCTGTCAGGTAAGGATGTCAATGAGATCCTCACTACTACATTTATAAGATATGACTCAGTAAAGAAACCCTGAATAGGTGTTTCCCCCATAAAAGTTATAAATCCACAACCGATATCCACGACTCTACCTCGCACTAAGGCTTCCATTCATGCTTCCTAGACTGTGATTAACATCACAGATGATCCTGATCCTGACACCAGTTCATACACGACCCTCATTACTGAGAAAAAACCATCGCCACCACAAGACACCACTATTCCCTCCCAACCCAATTCTCCTGAACCAATGCAACTATATATCCCTGAACCATATGAGAATGTGGAAGAACAAGCTACCTTGACTAATGAATCCTTGAGACAGCCAGTTTCTCCGATTTACCCATTCTAGTCACTCCGCCCTTGACATAAATTCAACAACCCGAAGTCCCATTACTTACTCCAATACTGCAGGTTCCAATCACCTAGAGTCCTCTAACAACAATCAGTGTTGAGATTCCAATTATAAAAACTTAATGATTTGTTCAGAAGCGAGACTCTAGAAGTTTCATTACATACACAGACAGGAACATAGCCAATTCAAATACAACTGCAAACAACATCAAGAAAAATGTTAGGGACCTAACCCCTCACGTAGGTATAATATTATATTCCGATGTAATAAAGGTCAATATTAATAATGCCTAGCAATAAGGAAGAATAAGTCGAATGTAAGAAGACCTAATAGAAGCTTCCACTTCTAGAAGGATCTTCCTCTATATGATTCTTTTGATAGACATGTTTAGTATAAATAGGAGTCGAGGGTATGGGAACTTTGTCTTGGATATTATTGTAATAGAGCTCTGCTCTGCTAGAGGTTGCCCCCTTGAAGAGGCAAGCGAACATTGCTCTCAATAATCAAAGTGCTCTTTCTGGTGTTATTCTGGTATCATTTTGGTATTATTGTGGTGTTGTTCTAGTTATATTGTTGTTCATATGCCATTTCTATCATTTTATTTCTGATCTGCATACTTTTTATATTTGGAATATTACAAGTGGTATCAGAGCACTTTCCTCGGTAGAAAATTGTGGGTAATTTGTTTTTCAGGGTAGAGATGTATTCTGGCATCTTTAAGCTACATAGATCTGTCGTTACATGCGTAAACCCATGGTCGGGGATTCATACATGTAGGAAATACAAGTGGTACTTAAGTGCACATATGTTGGCCACCCTTGTAACCCCATTTGGTACCCCTTCGAGTGGTAGTGCATCAGAAAACACCTGTATATGGATCGGCCTAGATTTCTGGAATTCCTCTTTAGATAAACCCATCAGTCGCCTGACTACTATAGTGCCACTGAGAAAAAACTCGGGAAGATACTCTCTAGTACTTGGGTAGTCGGGTAGTATGACTAAGGCCATGGTCTATCCTCCTTAGTTGGTGCCCTGAGATATTGGGTCGAGTAATACTGTTGTACCCCACAGGTATATCAGAGAGCTATAACACAGGGAAAACCCTTGAATACCTAACTTTTGTGGATGAAAACAAAAAACAAAATAGACAATATCTATTGCCGCACAGCTGTGTTCAAGTTTAAAAATCACTACACATTTATTCCTGATTAAGAATTTTGGCATTTCATCACTGCAGTATTCTTCATACCAGAGTATAACTCTGCAAGTGTAAAAAAAAAAAAAAGTCTACATTTTGTTACACCATTATTTGAGACCTATTCCATTGGATTTATCTCGTCGCCCTTATCACATTCATACCTATCATTTTTTAGAAAAACATTTGACCCCACCGACCCCTTTTCAGTTCATCATCATCATGGCCCATACCCATAGACAAGACTTGGAAGCTCGCTTCAATACCTTGCAATCTAATTTCACAGAGACCCAACAAGAAGTGATACATCACAGTGCCAATATTGCCACCATCAATAAAAACATGCATTCCTCCATTGCCACCTCAATCGAGTAACTCAAAGAATACCTCAAACAAGACATTACTACCTATCTTGAATCTGTCGCTTCGATGATCTGTACCAAGCTGCATATCCCTGAAGATCCCCTTTATCTGACCCAGCTTTGCATATTGAAGCTGGAACTTCCTCTCATTCCCATAATTTTCATCCCCATCACTTTCAGCGTGACCTACGCCTTCCACGTGTGGATGTGACCAAATTGGATGGCTCAAATCCCACTGGTTGGGTAACTCAAATGGAACATTATTTATCTTTGTACGACATTACATATGACTTGGACAAACTTCAATATGGTTTTCTCCATCTAGATCAAGAATGTTGGCAATGGTGTGAATCGCGAAAAACTGCCCGTCAAGGGTATGTTTCTTGGACACACTTTGTGGAATATATTTATGAATGATTTGACACTAACACCAACCATTTAGTGTCTTTGACAAAGTTGAAACAATGTAGCATAGGTGAAGACTTTATAACTACTTTTGAGCGATTAGATTTTCATACAGAGGGCATGTCTGATGCTTTTTTCCGATAATGTTTTATCAGTGGCCTCAAGGATGAGATTCATGCCCATGTCCTCATGGCTCAGCCTCAGAGTTGGGTGGAGGCTACTAAAAGAGGTAAGGAAGCACAATAGGTTGTCTCTTATCAAAACTAGAAACCCTCTTTTATTCCTCGTACTAAACCAATAAATCCCAATCCTTCGTCTACCCCACTAAAGATCCAAAAATTGACCAGGGCACAAATGGTTGAATGCCAACTCAAAGGCCTTTCTTATGATTGTGATGACAAATATTTTCCTGGACACAAGTGTAAGGAACACAATATTTTTATGGCCATCTTGGAGGATGTTGAAGCTCCCTTATGTCAATGTCACCTGAACCCAGTGACATAACCCCTCCCTCAGACCCTCCCAAAGTCGAACCGGTCATTTCCCGAAATGCTCTCACTAGATTCTCTACTCCCCAAACCCTCAATCTAATTGGCTACATCAAGCATAGGAAGGTCATCATTCTTGTTGATCATGAAAGAACCCATAATTTTATTCATCGCTTCATTTCCCAATAAACTAATTGCTATATCCATGTAGTCAATAATTTCCAAATCATGATTTCCAATGGCGAGTCCATGAATGTGGAGGGTGTTGTGAAAATGTATGTCTCTAAATTGGTGACTACCACCTGAAGTCTCATATGTTTTCCATCGACAAGGACGGTTCTGACATTGTGTTGGGTGCAGACTGGATACGGACTTTGGGTCCCATTCTCATGGATTTCAAGGAATTAACCATGCAATTTGACCAGGAGGGCCAACAATATAAGTTCCAAGACATCACCTTAGGTTCCCTTGAGATCATTAGTTCCCATTGCATGGAAAAGATGCTAAAAAAATGTCATTCTGTTGTTATTTCCCAACTCCACTCCATACAAGAAACTAAGACACCCTCTGTGCCATAGGACCCCCAATCCATCCTCTCTAAACATCAAGTGGTTTTTTCCACTCCCCAGGGAATCCCTCCTTCCTGTGGTGTTCATGATCATTCCATTCCCCTTGTCCCAGGAAGCCTTCCTCCCAATATTCATCCCTATCATCACCCCTTTTCCCAAAAAAATTAAATTGAGAAAATGGTTCAAGAATTGCTTAACGCAAGTGTTATCCACCCTAGTACGATCCCCTACTCTTCTCCTGTGGTCATGGTCCTGAAGAAAGAAGGTTCTTGGCGCATGTGTCCTGACTTCCGAGCCCTCAAAAAACTCACCATTAAAGACAAATTTCCCATTCCTTTCATTGATGACCTCTTGGATGAATTGAGTGGTGCCTAGTTCTTTACGAAACTTGATCTTCGTTCTGGCTACCACCAAATCTGTATGAAAGAGGAAAAAATTCCTTAGACTTCCTTGAGAACTCATGACGACCACTATGAATTTTTGGTCATGCCCTTTGGCTTGTGTAATGCTCCCTCCACTTTTCAAAGCCTCATGAATCATGTCTTTCATCCTTTTCTCCATCATTTTGTCTTAGTGTTATTTGATGATATCCTTATCTATAGAAAAACCTGGACAGACCATCTTTCTCATGTGGAGTGAGTTCTCCATCTACTCTCTCAGCACCAACTTTTCTTGAAAAAATCTAAATGTGATTTTGGCGCCTTGTAAGTCAAGTACTTGGGTCATCTTTTTGGCAAGGATGGTGTTAGGGTGGAACCTAAAAAGATTGAAGCTATGCAAGGCTAGCCTCACCCAAAGAATCTCAAAATCTTGCGTGGATTTCTGGGCTTAACAGGTTATTATCGCAAGTTTGTTAAGAATTATGGAAATATTGCGGCACCTCTCACTACACTCCTTAAAAAGAATTCCTTCACTTGGACTCCAACAGCTTCTCATGATTTTCAAACCTTGAATATGGACATGTGCACCACTCCAGTCCTGGCCCTTCCTGATTTCACAAAGACCTTTATCCTGGAATGTGACACTTCAGGGAAAGGAATTGGCGTTGTCCTTATGCAAGAGGGTTAGCCTTTGGCCTTTACCAACAAACAACTATCTGAATGAAATTTGGGAAAATCTATCTATGAAAAGGAAATGTTGGCTATTTTTAATGTTGTTGATCTTTGTCACCCTTATCTATTGGGGCAACGCTTCCAAATTAAGAAAGATCATCAAAGCCTCAAGTACTTTATGGAACAACGCATTTCCTCCCCAAAGAAACAAAAATGGGTGACTAAGCTCTTTGGATATGATTATGAGATCATTTACAAGAAAGGAAAAGACAATGTGGTTGCGGATGCACTTTCCTGAAAATATGAAGATGAAGGGTCCCCTTTTTCTCTCTCCTTCATTGTACCAGACTGGCTCCAAGGTGTTTACCAGGAATGGCTACACGATCCCAAAATTTCACATCTGATACAACAATTGAAGTCCAATTCTCCAGTTTCCCCAGGGTATTCTTGGCTTCATGATGAGCTTTGATACAAAGGTCGTTTTTATTTAAGTAAATAGTCAACACTTAAATCCACAGTACTTTTTGAGCTTCATGCTACAGCCACAACTGGGCACTCCAGGTTTACCAAAACCTATGATAGGGTCAAACATTCTTTTTTGGGGGATGGTATGAAAGAGGACATTCGTAATTTTGGGGTTGAATGTGATGTGTGTCAATGCAACAAGGGAAAAATAGTCAAATCTCTTGGCACACTACAACCGCTTCTGATTCCACCTTTTATTTGGCAGGATATATCTATGGATTTTATTGTAGGCTTACCTAAATCGGGCAATAAATCAGTCATCTTGTTGGTAGTTGATCGCCTTTCCAAATATGCTCATTTATATGCTCTTCAACACCCATTTACAACATCCACGGTGGCTCAAATTTTCATGGATCAGGTCTTAAAGCTTCATGGCATGCTGCATACTATTGTTTCTGATCACGACCCAAATTTCACCAACAATTTTTGGCAAGAACTGTTCAATCTACAAGGAACCCAATTGCATCTCAGCACAACTTATCATCCCCAGACTGATGGTCAAAATGAAGTTGTCAACAAGTGTTTGGAAACATATTTGAGGTGTTTTTCATTGTAAAAGAAAAATCAGTGGGTTCAATGGTTACCACTAGCTGAATGGTGGTACAACACTTCATACCATACATATACCCACATGACTCCTTTTGAAGCAGTATATGGCCAAAATCCACCTTCAGTTCTCTCATATTTACCAAGTGTCTCAAAGGTCCAGGCAGTTAATTAAACACTTACAGTTCGAGAGGCTATTCTCCATACCCTCAAAGAGAATTTGGTCATGGACCATAATCGCATGAAGCAACAAGAAGATCAAGGTTTCTTTGAATGTCAATTTGCAGAAGGATATCAGGTGTTTCTTTGACTGCAACCTTACAAGCAAAATTCCCTAAAGGATGACCATTGTCAGAAACTGGCGCCCAAATTTTATGGTCCTTATACCATTCTCAAGCATGTAGGACAAGTGGCCTATCAGTTATCTTTTCCCAGTCATTCTAAGTACATCCTTTTTTTCATGTTTCCTGCTTAAAGAAGGTTATTGGAACTATGTGCCAAACTCAAACCAACCTTCTCGAGTTGGACGAAGAAGGCTCAATTTGGCTACAACCACAAGTAGTTTTGGACCAGAATGAACATCTCCTGCGTAACGAACCATCAAGGAAGTGTTAGTCTAGTGGAAAGATACAACCCCAACAGATTCCACTTGGGAACCAGCTACCATTCTGCAGCAATTTCCACATCTCAAGCCTTGAGAACAAGGATGTTTTTTAGGGGGAGGACATGTTAGGGACCTAACCCCTCACATAGGTAGAATATTATATTTCCATGTAATAAAGGTCAATATTAATAAGGTCTAGCAATAAGGAATAATAAGTCGAATGTATGAAGACTGAATAGAAGCTTCCGCTTCTAGAAGGATCTTCCTCTAGATGGTTCTTTTGATAGACATATTTAGTATAAATAGGAGTCGAGGGTATGAGAACTTTGTCTTAAATATTATTGTAATAGAGCTCTGCTCTGTTGGAGGTTTCCCCCTCAAAGAGGCAAGTGAACATTTCTCTCAGTAATCAAAGTGCTCTTTCTTGTGTTATTGTGGTATCATTTTGGTATTATTGTGGTGTTTTCTAGTTATATTGTTGTTCATCTGCCATTTATAGCATTTTATTTATGTTCTGCATAATTTTATATCTGGAATATTACAAAAAATCACAACATCATTGAAGGAACAGTTGGATCCAGTACTCCATAATCTGCAACAGTGTGCATAACTACTACAAATTTGCTTGGGAAAGACAAAGGTTCTCCCTCTACTTCCAATAGCTATGAAGACCAAACTTGCACAATAATTGCAAGTTCCATCTCCAGGAAAGGAAGAAGTGGAGACAACCTCAGAACACTCCATGTCTAGAGGAATGTGGCTTTAGGTTAGACTACCCTTGGACGCTACTCTTACATCTGGCGAGTACACTCATTTTCCAACGCCGCAACTAGTAGGCCTCATCAAATCTTCTACCGACCAGTTAGAGCATAAGATCTAGCTAGAATAAAGGGAGGTTGACTTCTGGAAGCAAGAAATAATCCTAGCGAAAACACGAAGAATGAAGGAGGAGCAATTGAAGGTTCAAGTAGAGTAGAAAGTCAAAAAAGTAAAGGAAAAACTAACAAAGTCCTGGACAACCTTCAGAAAGACAATGCCTCAGCTGCCATAATCCAGTGCAACAGATGAGCTAGCTGAGCAGATTGAATTGGTTCAAGTAGCCTAGAATGATATATAAGAATGAGCTAAAAATATCGAAGTGCAGTTGCAGGAAAGAAAATTAGAAGTTGAACTACAATCCCACTAGCTAAAGGAACAATTGGAAAAGGTTTTTCTAGAATGAAAAAATGTAAGAATAACATTACATAAAAAGACTGTGGAGTGCACTACAATTTTCAAAGAGATCAGTGATTGGATGGGAGTCATCTCAGAGAACAACGAAACACTAGAGGAATTTCTCTTAAAGATCCAATACCTTAATGAGGAAGTGGCCAAAACCATGGACCCACTGGAACAAGTGAAATTTGATGAAATTAAGCAAGTAGGTAATGATATGAGCACATTGTTTGAAGCTTAGACATTAGCAATGAAAGAAATATGAGAGTATTGACCAGTATCCAAGATGCCTACCTACAGATGCATCAATTGGGCGCTGTCGTCGACTCAGAATGGAATTCCCTTGTTGCATCCAAACCAAAAGAGTTCACCACAAGAACAATCCAACAGTTTTTTTTTGAAGCTTTAGTGCTTGCCAGGAAGTGGCAGGAAAAAGTTGAGAACTTTATGGAAGTCAGGAAGAAAGACTTGGAAATGGTACCTGAATTGGGCCCTTCATTTGAAGGAGATAAAGTAGAAACAATCCAAGATGGAAGTGGAAGCAACCTAGAATTAGAAGTCAAGGATAAACAACAAACCAACTTAGATACCATAGAAGAGATAAAGACTTGACTTGACCCGAGTCAAGGATTGTGGTCAGAACTTGTTGGGCCCTTCATATTGATAAACAGAAGTTGTGCAAGCCATTTTGGAATCAGACAGTAGACCAAAGGAAGGAACAAAAAGCAGAGAAAAGGGAATGTGCAACAAGAAACAGTTGGAACAAAAACCAGTTGGAAGGATAGCGCAACAACAATTTTGGGAGAAAGAGGTTGCAACAAAATCAAGAAGAAGAGAGAACTTTTGGGTTCTCAACCAGCAAGCTTGGATCTGATTATATATATAGGGGATCAATATGATTGTAAAAGGGTTGTTGTTAGAGCCATTATTCTTACTGTTACTGTTTGTATTAACTAAATCCTGAGATCTAGCTAGAAACCACATTGATAATGTAATAGAGTCATGTAGTACTATAGTGTTGGAAAGAGAAAGGGACTGAGATAACTTTGTTTCATAGTAGTACATAATAATTTGATATTATCTTTGGCATGACCAATTGTATCTATAGCTCAAGATGATCTTTTATTTTGAGAAGAAACATGTTATATGACAATACAACAAGAGACCCAAATTTTCTTGAAAATATATTGTGTACTTAGTCTTCTGAATCTATTGAATGTTATGTTGTGTTATATTTTATGTATGATATGATTAAATGGTTATAACTTGCATATGAATTCCATCGCAACTCTATTTTCCCCATTCTCGGTTAGGAAATTGTTCAATACTGCAACCGATTTAAGCTATCTTGCATAGGTACGATATGAATATTGATGTTTTGAAGATCTGTCTGAGTATTCTCCTTATCCTTCCATATCCTATTTGTCTTGGTTTCACTTTGGGTGAGACTTCTTCCCTCCCGGGAATATGAAAATGTCGACACACTAGAATACATCGGTACCTTTTGTTGGTAACTTGGTGTTCGTGGAGTAGCATCAATAATATTCAGGTATCTCTCTTATGTATTGAGGGATTATGCCCGACGATGTATACTTGACACTTTTGAGGCCTATGGCCCACATTTTTTATTGTGACATCATTTTTTGGACATGCTAT
>JASDQU010029863.1:3151-16388 GCA_032191745.1 Picea mariana | reverse complement strand
ATATATATATATATATATATATATCTTTTTGTCTTATGGAGTAAATATCGTTTGTACAAATGTATTTACATGTGTGTGTATGTCTGTTCTTTTATATTTATGTGTGTGAAAGATGCCAATCTAAAACATGATTTTCCAATGTATCAGTTAATTTATTAGAGCATCTAAGAACATGAATATATGTAATATAATCAAAATAATTTTCCAAGAGGATTACCTTAAGGAATCGTCGATGTAGGATGGGATCATGGATGCGGTACACTCGATTTAATTGTCACACTACTAGTTGAGCATCTAGATGAACCCAGAGGTGAGAAATACCAAGTGGAAAAGTATCACGTAGCAATTCAATTACAATACTATATTTGGAAACATTATTGGTTGCTTCACCTAGAGAAGCAAATCCATAATATACCAACTGACCAATGGGTGTGAATATCACCCAAGCTACAGAAGCAAGCCTCCGGGTGTGTCTACTAGCAACGTCCACAAACCCAAACTAAACTTCTGATTCACTTGACATCTGCCACAATGTAGAAACACAATAAACTACACATCCATGAAACAAAAGGATACTAAAATATATAGATAAATATATATATATAGTATTTACAAGAAGTCACACTCATGTGACCAACCTAATCATAGTACTTCTTTAGATAAATCCCATTTTTGGGCCCAGGAAGCACACTTCCTTCAAATTCAACCAATTCAAAAATGCCTTTTTCGAAAACTTTCTTTATAATAAACGGTCTTAACCACATAGGTTTAAACTTGCCATCCCTAAAGGGATATTTTTCTTGATCATAGACCATGACAAGATCACCTTTGGAGAAGACCCTAGGGTGAATTGATTGATCGTATTGGCACTTGAAATGAAATTTATGAGCCTTATTGGCCAAGGCTCCATCTCGATGTTGTTCATCGAGTTTCTCGAGATAGACAGGACACTCTTCAAGCGAAATTGTTCCGGGCAGTAGTTCCACTTCCAACTTGAGAGAAGAAATATGACACTTTATAGACAAGACTTTCTCTGTAACATAAACAAGTTGGAAAGGAGATAACCTTGTGGTAGTCTTCATGGAATTTTGGTATGCCCAAAGTGTAGAGTATAACATCAAATGCCAATTCGACTTGGTTGAATTGATTGTCCATTGGAGAATGGTCTTAAGAGACTTATTTTCAACCTCCACCTGATCATTCACTTGTGGATAATAGGGTGACGAATGTTCTTGTTTGAACCCTAGATTTGAATTTAACTATTTCATCATATTATTTTGGAAGTGGTTTCCATGGTCAGTGACAATCTCCTTCGATATACCGAACCTAGAAATGATTCGGTTGAAAACGAAGAGTGTCGTCGTTTCCCCGTTGTTGCTAAACATTAGCATGGCTTCAACCCACTTGGTGAAGTAGTCTACTTCCACAATGATATCATGATTCCCCCTAGAACAATTTGGGTGGCATGTAGTAAAATCAATTCCCCACTTAGTGAAGGGACAAACCAAAATAATAGGAAACATAGGAGTAGGATGTGCCCCATCTTCCCAGAGAAGATATGACATGGATGAAACTTCTTGACCGCCTATATACAATATTTTATTAACGAGGGCCAGAAGTATCCAGCACGGAGGATTTTCAGAGCAGTAGCCAACCCAGAGAAGTGACCACCACATGATCTAGTGTGGAAACCATTTAGCACAAGCTCTTCTTTCTCATGAGTCAAACAACAAAGGAGAACACAGTCGAGTCCTCATCAATACAAAATGTTATCGATGATAAGATAATTTCGTTCTTCATGGTGTATACGTCGATGCTCATCACTAGAAGAAGAGGGAGAAAAATTCAGATTCTAAATATACCTAAATATACATAAGTATATCTCCATACCAAGGGTCAGAGGACGCAATAAGAAAAATATCAGCATTGTGTATCGATTCTTTAGGTAAATCATTTCCACTCTCAATTGGAAGGTACGATATCAACTCTGCAAAGACCAAATATTTCTTGGACTTCACTGAAACAAAGTCCAAATCAAATTCTTGAAGAATAATGATCCACCGACTAATCTTCCCGCTAATGACACGTCGTTTCAACACGTACTAAAAAGGATTAACGACAACAATGAATTTGGTAGTACGAAGTAGAATATAATGATGAAACCTTTGGATAGCATGAACAACTGCAAAATCCAGCTTCTCAGTGTGGTTATAATTGAGTTCTGGTCCAAATAAGCCTCGATTGAGGTAGTAGATAGTATTTTCTTGGAGCATGCCATCCTCCTGAACCAAGACCATATCGGTAGTGGATTCTACTGCATCTAAATAAAATAAGAAATATTTTCCATAATCAAGAGGGTTGAGCAGAGGGGAAGATGCCAGGGCATGTTTCAATGCTTCAAAAGAGCATTGAGTTGCTTCATCCCAAAACAATGGGACCCCTTTCTTCAAAATACGCACGAACCCCTTAGTGATCTTAGCATAGTTAGCAATAAATCATCGTAAGAATTTATCTTTCCCTTGGAGAGTTTGAAGTTGTGGAACTGTGTGCGGGGAAGACAACTAAACTATTTCCTCACCTTAAGAGGATTGACCATGATCCATTTGTTGGACATGATAAATCCCAATAAACTTCCCGATATAACACAAAAACTACACTTGTTGGGATTCAAGCAAAGTCGGTAGTAGCGACACCTCTCAAAAATAAGTTGAAGGTGAGTGGGATGATTAGATCTCTTGCAAGAATGTGACATAAGATCATCAAGATATGCCTCGAATATATGTTTGAGGTCATGGAAGGAGAATGACATGGCTTCCTGGAAAGAATATCCAATAGTTTTTAGGCCAAAAGGAATTTTTTTATATGCAAAGGTACCCCAAGGACATATCAAAATAGTCTTATTTTGATCCTCAAGCTTGATCTGAATTTGATTGTACCATGAAAAACCATCCATGAAGGAAAAGACTTCAAAACCTGCACATTCATCGATGATTAGATCAATGAATGGGGTAGGGAAGTTATATTTTAGGAATTCCTTATTCAGATCTCGAAAATCCATGCACACTCAAATTGTACCTTGATTTTTATAGACAGGAATAGGGTTTGACACCCATTCCGTCAATTGAACTAGGTAGATGAAACTAGCCTTAATCAATTTTTCTCCCTTAGCTTTAATGGTCATTTCCTTTCAAGGGTTGACCGGGCGAAGCTTTTGCCAAACAAGATTAGCATCGAGATAGGTTCTAATTTCATGTTCAACAATACAAGGGTCTATGCCTGGAATCTCCTCATAAGACCAAGAAAAAACATCGCAAAATTGTTTAAATAACTCAGTGTACACTTGAATCTCCTTGGGGAGGGAATCCACTCCGATGAAGATGTTTTCAATGATTCCATGGGTTTTGGAGATATCAATTGGAATCATCTCAGCTATACTCACCATTTTTCCTTTAGCATATACTTTGTGCATTGCTAAAGGGTTAACATGACAAGTGACATCTCCATTCATGGTCATAGTAAAATCTCCTACTTCCACTCTCCCAAGCTCAGGTAAAAAGTATGATTTGTAATGGAGATCATCCCAAGGTTTTTCCGAACCTGTCATTACCTCTAAAATTGCCTTGTCAGAAGAAAATACCAAATACAAAGGATCATGTGAAGTAAGAGAATATTGATTAAAAAGATTTATGTGGTTGGGGTTTTCATGATTGATCGGAATGGCCACAGTTTTGTCAATAGACTGTCAACGTTTCGGATCCAAATCAAGATCCATCTTCAAGACATTGAGCCTAGGTTCAGATGATGAGAAGAGTTGGTTTTAAATACTGGAGTTGAGGTGAAATCTAGGTGTCGTCTAGGTTATTTGGTAAATTTCTTTTTTAGTGTGATTAAGTTTTATTAGGGTTTTGTTTTATTTTGTTTTAAGATTATTTTAAATTATTATTAAATCAATGTTTATTGATTTTAGTTTTAATTAAATAGAATCTAGGTAATTAGTAGGGTTTATTTTTAGGTATTAAGTAGATTATTAAGTTATTTTAGGGTTTGCTTATTATTGTTTTTTAAGGTTTAATGTTTCTTAAAAAGTTTTTTTATTAATTTAAGGCTTAAAACTTAGTTATAATCAACTATGTTTATAAGATTATAGGTATAAAGATTTAAAGGCTCTTAAGAAGTTATCTTGAGCTAGGTTAGTTTTACTTTTATTGTTTAAGATTATGAGCAATTATATTCCTAAGCCTTTTAATATTCTTTAATGAGAATGTTTATTTTAAAAAGTGTTTTATATTCGAGAGTGATTTCTAATTAGGTGGGGTTATTGATAAAATTGGGTTTAATGAATTAATATTAATATTGAGATAGTATTTATCAATGATTATTATTGTTTATTATGAATCAAAGGGAGCCAGTTATTGAGTCCAAATAGGCTCTATAACCGGATCTATCTCTTAAGGGGGAGTTGGATCAGAGTTGGCTGAGGTTTTCTAGAAAATATTGTAAGTCACCTCAACTATGGATAGGGGCATATCCATGCCAGTATTCCCTACCCCTTCCATCGAAGTTGATGGGGAGGGTAAATTCCATGGATTGTCGAAATATTTCGTTAGAAACGAAGCTACTTGGAAAATGGAAACCTTAGGTTGATCAAGGACAACTGAAATAAGCTTGACGTCATTCGAAGGCAGGGGAAAGTCGAAAGTTCCCATCAAATATGGAAATAGTCCAACACTTAAGTTGACGGTACCTTGCTGCTGGTTATCAATCATCGGGACCATGGATGCCCCCAATGAAGGGTCAAGATGAGAGAAGGACAACTGATCAATGGTTACTATCCTAACTTCATGACATAAACATAATACACGAAAAATAGAGGATACAACCACTGTCATTGCGTAAGTCCAAATTCATCCTAACAAAAGGTTGTATTCGAGAGGCGTGTTGACTACTTCGAACTCGACACACATATTTTTTTCCTCCAACTGCACGAGGAAGGAGGGGATTATTCCATGTGGTCGAAAAGAATGATCTTCAAATGTAGTTAACAATGTAGGAGACAGAGACAACTCGGGTTGGACAATAGACTTCAACATGCCAACAACATTACGCAAGTTGATGTGCCCTCATCTACCACTGTGCGAAAAATATTTCATGTCAACAATTTTTTGGTGTAATCCACTACTATTTGAAAGGCGACGTGGTAAGGAAACGAGGTTTAACATTGGAAGTGTGAAAAATGATAGAGCCCGAGTTAGTTGGCTCGGCAACACCTAAAGAAGATAGTAATGCTTTTCTCTGCAAGGGGAAACTCTGGAGAACCTCCAGAGAAGACATCACACAAGGGGTTTGCACAAGATCTTCAACTATAGAATAGTTCTAGGCAACCCTTACATTTTTATTATGAGAAGATTTCTTAAATGCACATTTGGGGATGTTAGTCATTGTTTTTCCCATGGTATTATTGATATGAAGAGGAGGTGATGGGTTGGAAGCTTCTTTTCCCTTATTAGCAGATTCATGCATTATGTAATCATGAGCCCTGGTATGAAGATGAGAATTCAATATCATCATGTATACATTTGCGGCTCTCGTGTTAGCATTAAGTATGGGGGCACCCTGATTTACCCCAGGCACAATTATGGATAAGGAATATTGTGCCATATTTTTCCCTTGAAGGAAAGGGTTAGTTAACAAAACAGGTTGCTAATGTTCCAAAATATTTTTTTCTTCCTCGATCATAGGGAATTCATGAGTTATGTGATCATTCGCTCAAATATTAAACAAGAACTTAACCTTCTTCTTTTCATTCTTACCCTCACTAGCATTATTAGCAGCCTTTTTATCATTACCCTCCTTACCCTTCTTTCCCTTGCACTTTATTTTTTCCTCGGGTTACTTGTTACCCTTGGGGTTTGTCATCTGCATAATGTGTACTTCCGACGTTTGGGTTACAGGGGAAGCCATACCTGGAGTCTGGCTAGCCATAGTCTGTTGTAGCGATAACTGTTTCATTTGGTTGGACAACTGATCTATGGGATTGTTTTGTGCTAAGCCTATAATGCCATCGGAATGAGAACCAAAATTTGGTTTGGTCAAGTCAAATTTTGACTGCGGTGCATCAGGAAGAATCTCGTATAGCATGTCGGATTGAAAATAAAATCAATTCCAGTTGTTGAGCTCTCATTATAACCTCTTCCTCAGAAAACACTCTGGAAGTTGTGACCTATTTGGAAATACAAGGTACCAAATAATTCAGGAACCACTCAAGAAAAAACACGAGAGTGACCTTTACTTTAATCAATCTCTTCCAGTGATTCCATTCTCAGATATGATTGGAGATATGGACGGCCTTTGTCTGCTCGAAATTGGCCAACAACTCTGTGTTGGCATCTTATCTCATTGGTAACTGAAAATGGTTCAATAAATCCATCACCAGATCGTTAAAGTAAGATCACTTTTAGTCATCGAGCTAAATATACCACTTCACATCACCCCCTATGAGAGTGCATTGAAAAAATCACAACTTTATAGAGTCATCATTCAGCGAGTTGGAGGAGCACCACAAGTGAAAAGTTGTAACATGATCGCGTGGACCTTCAAGTCTAAGCTTGCCTTCAAATTTTGGTATATCTGAGGGAAACTTAGTCGGCATAGGAGGCCAATATGGATCATGAAAAATAGGATCATTTAAAAATGTTGACAAGTCTGGAAAATGAAGAGTTTCCAAAAAGGGTAACCTGGGTTGTGGTGGATTTAAAGGAAAAGACAAGCCTTGATTTTGGTTAGCACTAGGTTGCCAAGATTTTTTTTCCTGCTAATCAATATTTCCTTGGCAAGTGTAAGGGGCCTGTGAACTAGTCTGCATCATTGATAGATTCAAATAGTTTGATGAAATACCTTGAGTGGGGGGTTCCCCCTGCAATATTCCAAAAGCCTTGGTTGAGGTTTCCCCAAACTGATCCCTCTGGTATAACAACTGAACCTTTCTCGGGGTTCCATTAGGCATGGGAGGGGTTTCCCCCAATCAACATCCCTTGTAGAGGTATAGAAACTTGCCCGGGATTTCCAAGACCTTGAAAGGAAGTGGTTCATGTCATCATTCCTTATGAAGGTACAAATCTTTGCATAGGGTTAGGTTTATTGAGAAAGGGGTTTCCCCCTGACGAAAATGCAGACCATGAGAAGGAGTTATTCCCAAAAGAACCAAATAAAGAGAATGACATGGACCCTACCAGATTTATAAAGGATTGAGGCCCTTGAATCCCTCCACTAAACAAAATGGAACTGGAACTAGGCCTAGATGGTTGTTGAAAAGTACCTATGAGCGAGGGTGAAAAAGGAGGGATATGACCTCCACCGTAAGGGATTTCATTGTACAGAGTAGAGGTGTCGTTGAGGGATCATTGAAAGGGATCGTTAGAACTCCCTGCTCCCATACCAATAGTCTATAAAGTGGAGTAGGTTAAATTCAAGCTTGTGTCAAAACCCAACATCCCATATGTGAAAGGAGCACCAAATGTAGTATGAACAATGGTCGAAGTCATGGTAGATACTGTGCCACTGCTAGAAGTGGTAGGTGTCTCGTGAGAGGGATTCCTTGTAGGTGAAGGTGGGGGAGGGGGTATGGCTCCCCCTCCACCCATGGTTGGGATGGGAGTATGAGGACTCCCAGTAGAAGTATTATCATTCACTTCCATATCCATTCCATCTTGAGGTGACTAGTCCCTCAAGATTAGTCACCTCAAGAGGGACTATCTAAACAAGGAATGGCACTGAGAGATCAATGATTAGAGGGTTTGCAGGCCTGAAGCCTTCAACTTCGAGGTTAGAAGCACTAGTCTCCTCCAGTGCAAGACTATATTCTCTAGGAACAAGATTGGGCACAATTTCTTATGGCCTGATAGCTTCGAAAGAACCTTCTTGATCTAACCTTTGCCTCAATGGTGGCAATGACTATGGGTGGAAGGCCCTGGAGCCTACGCGAACGATGAAGCTGGTGATCTTCCAGTTTTTGAAATGATCAACCAAAACTCTAAGGTAAAGCTAGGGAGAAGAACATAGCACACACAACAAAGTCCCTAAAGATAAATCAAGTAGTCGAGAGAATGGAAGGAAGAATAATTATTCCAACCAACACTAGAGCAACTCATCGGTGCAAGTGTAACTCGAACACTAACACACCCTCCGGGTATAATCTATGAAGCATGGTCCGATTTTTGTCCTAGGTACTGTGGTATACCCCCACAATCACCTGTGTAAGTCTCTATAAAAGGGAACTAAGTTTCCATCTCGCAGTTAGTCACCAGGCAGGTACAGTCGACAATCGGGCAGATCATATGAGAAGGATGACTATGTCTGAATCCTTTCAAGGGTACCAAAAGAAAATGGTCTAGAAGACAACTGAGGATCCCGAATGGATTCGAGGTCCATGAAGCTCCATAGTCAGATGAGATCAACAAATTCCAAAGAATAATACTCAAATACGATCCCCACTATGCTTTGTCCATCTTTGGAGGGGTTATCTCCTCCTCTTTTCCTCACATGACCAAGTCTTTATCCCTTTTGTTAGAGGGGGTCGTGGCTAACTTTTATGTCACTAGAATTCAACACTTCCTATATCAGAATCTTAAGTTTATTTAGTGGCCTTGAAGAGTTTCCTCTCCACACCTAATCCAAGGTCCTAAATCCTAGTCTAATTGGTGTACCCTATAAACGAAAAAATTCTAATTTATTTTAACAATAAGCATTAATTTTAGTGGATTGATTACTCAGCGGTGCGGTAGTGAAACTCATGATGTTCTTTAAGAGATGAAAGAGAAGATTTAATGATATTTTAGAAAATTATTATTTAAATGCAGATGAAATAAAACTACGTCCTACAAATGAATATTTGTCTCTTTTAACTTTCAAGATGCAAAATTTTCAAAATGAAAGCAAAGATCCTAATATGCAATCTATCCTAGAATGCTTTTTCGTTCCAAATGCAATGTAACTACTCAAACTTTCAAGGAAGGAGACAAGAAGGAACTTTGAGTTGAGAACTCTTTTCTTTTATAAACACAACCTAAGATACTACAACCAAACATAACATGGGAAACTTATTTTTCATTAAGCACAGTTAAGAAACTTATTTTTCATTTCTCAAAACAAATACAAGGGAAAGGGACGAGAAAAAAAATTACACCTAACTACAATTTTTTTTTTTTTTTAATTTGTTATATGCTTATGAAAACAAAAAAGCAAGTATATTTTTTTATTTTCAAAGCATAACAAGAGGGAAGGAGAACAAACAAGAGATTGACTCAGGTACTAAGCCACTATCAAAAAGCAGGGATTCACCATAATCCAAAGGAGAACCTAAAGCTTAAAAGAGCACCTTCAACCTTGATAAAAGATAAAAAGAGACAAAGAAACTATACAAGAATATTTATTTACAATTTCATAGACAATCTGAGACTTAAAAACTTGTCCAACAAGAGTTAACATATGTTTCTGGGATTCAGGAGATCTTGAGGAACCAAAAGTTTCTTAAGAGAATATATTTTTATTTTTTAAAATCTTCTCAAAAGTACAGACACACATGTTGTGCACAGGGAAACATGTGTATGTCCACGTGTTGTATTTAATTCAAATCGTGGGTGTATGCGTGTTGGGTATAGACCAAGGCATGTATGTGATTGAACAATCTCAAAAAGAGAAAAGATTCAGGGTGACCACCTAGGTCAGGAAAACTGGTAAACACCTGAAAGGTGTCCAAAAACTCTTACAGACTCAAAAATCCCAGAAAACAACAAGAATTCAAACCAAAAAGAATATTCTAACAAGACCCTAGAGAGCTTCCCCAATGGAGTCACCAATTCTACTATGGGGAAAAATCCCCCTTATCTAGGTCTAGCAACTAGGAAAATCCATGACACCTTAAAAGACATAAATGCTTCTAATAATAAAAAAAAAGTAATTCTGGTAACACCATTTTTCAATTCACATTTGATTTTAAGGTTTTAGTTGTAATTGTACTAGTTTCTAAGGCTATGGTTTCAAACAAGTTGGAATTTTAACCCCCCCACAAAGGGGCAATTCGAGGAGCATTATTTTTCAATTTGGGGATCGGTTTTAAGGTTTTTGTTGTAACCATCTTGTTGTTAAGGCCATGGTTTCAAACAAGTTGTAATTTTAACCTCTAAAAAATGAGTGTAATTATGAGAGAACCAATTTTCAATTTAGAAGTAAAAACATATACTAAAGGTAACCTATAGAAAAAAATAACATTGTTTTGTAAACAATAAATTAGGTCTCAAATCAACAACTCTAACACCATGTTGGAAAACCAAGAAATTCTAAAAGTGAAAAACAATGAATTCCAATAAAAAATGATATCAATATTAGAACATAAATGATCATATCTCAACATATGAATGAATAACAACATATAACAATGATAAACTAATCCACGTGATCATCTAAATATATATCATAATCATAACTAACTCAAAAAAAATTGATGAATTTATATGCACTTAAGTTAAAACCACCTTTAATTGATTATACTAACTAATAGACCCCTTTCATAGTTAACCTTCAATTATACATTGATTATTTTTAGACATTTAAAAAAAAAATGTTACACAATTTAATTATATACTAACCCTCAATAAAATCCAAAAGAGATACGCATTGTACTTTAACCTAAAGATAATTGTATTTACATTGGAACTAGTACTAGGGCATATTGAGGCATTGAGGAACTAGTACTTTAACCCTCAATAATTGCTAAACAATGTCAAATATTCCTCGTCTTCGTATCTAGTACTAGGGCATATTGAAGCATTGAATACGAAGATGGCTCCCAACAAGGAGAATAACACCAAATGATGCCACCAAAGAACTTCAAGATAAAGTTTTGGGTTTAAGCATATAATGTATATTGAATCTTGAAACTTATGATGGTAATCCCACTTCGTTTGTAAAATTTTCTTAAGATATGAACCTTGTGTCAAAGGAAGGTGCTTCAAACTTGTGGTTGACCACAAATTGTATACCTTCATCAATGGAGTATCAAAAAATGAAAGAAGACATATAGGTTCGAGTAGTGTACATAACTTTTTTTAATTTTTATTTTTTATAAATGTTTTTAATACATATAAAAATAGACAAATCAACTTTAATAATATCTACTTGAATTCTTAACTTTAATAATATCTACTTGACTTCTTAACCTTAATAAAATAGTTGTATAAATAATTTATTTTAAAATTAGGATAAAGTAATTATTTTACTTAAAATTATCTTTTAGAAATTCTATCTTCCAATTTTACTAACTACTAGTGAATCTTATTAGTTTAGATGAATCTTGTTTATATGATTTCATCGTTTAATGAGATCCATTATTTTTCAAAATCCATTCAATTTATCTCAAACATAGTGGTATTTAAACTTAATTAGTGAGACTTAGATGTTTTAGAGTTTGAAATACAAAAAAAAAAAAAAAACATTAAAATTGTTTAGCAACACTACTATCCTTTAAAGGTTACAGGAACTAGCATTAATCAATTTTAAATGAGCTATACACTTAAGTGATTTTTTTAGTCAATCGTGCATACATAAACAAGAAGATTTTAGCGATGTAAATAGGATAAATTGAGTTCATTTATAGATGTCATCTTAATATTCATGGATATAGTGTTCCCTCGAATTAAATACTTCAATACAAATAAATAAAAAATGGAAAATCCTTTAATTGGCCTTGATGCATGTCATATCAATATGTTCCATTGAATGTGAGTGAGTGCAAGCACACTACCCTTAAAGATTCATAGATGCACTTAATTTCATACAAAGCAAGCATTTGGGCATCCCACCTAGGACTGAGAGGATTGCACCAAGCAGAGCCAAGGGAGTAGAAAGTGAAAGGATACTACACATATCAATCAATGACATGGATTCCAAGCATGTTTTTTTGTTCATAGAGGTACAATCAACCATATAGATAGGTAAATAAAAGCATGATGTTGCTCATTACATCACAGGTGCCTAGTACAAAGAAACTAATTTCTTGTTTTCAAATGAGTTATTACACAATGGCATAGTTTGCTTCATTTCTAAATTCAAAAGCCTTGTCTCTATATTATATATATATATATATAAAAGTTGACATTCTTTTGCACTATCTATGTTACATAATTAGTTTAAAATAAATCACAAATGGTATTCTTCTGTCATCTTCGAAAAAAAACTTGGATGATGGACACTTAGTTTTCTTTTGCATACCAACTCTTCATTTGTGTAGGTTCAATTTTTCAAAAACTTTAGTTGGTCTAATACTTCTAGATCATTATGTCATTTTTTTCATTATTCTTCCAACACCCATCTTACAATATTATACTTTGAATACTTAAAATCATCTTTATAGTGTTCCCACTTTAAAGAGAGATCATGTTGAGCCACATATACTTTGTCACGAAGCATGCTTTTAGGGATAAATAGTGTTGAGACAAAATACAAGCTTGGGATAAAAGCCCTTCACACCCCTAATTTATGTAATTGTGCATGTTCTATGCATCTATATACTATATTCTATATTAAAATGCATGTAGTAGTAATGTCTTCTATAATATCATTACAACCTAGATTTCAAATGTTCCCAAAAATTTGAGTGGGCACTTCATTCATTATTAGGGGATACTTCACTCATCATTAGAGAATATAAACCAAGTTCGAAAGATAGAAAGAAAAAGAAAATCATTAAATTTATAATTTATAAATTTAAAGTAAAAATTAATCATTTGTAAAAAAATCATAAAAATAATAAAATAAAAAAGACTAACTCAAACTTTGTATATATATAGAAATAGAAATGCAATAAAGTATGAATTAAAATTTTGAATCAAAATTTTAATGAAATAACATTATATAAATGAAAAAGGGAGAGAAATAAAAATAAAATTTTTAATTATTAAATATAAAGAGATTGCGAAAGGATTTAAGTGATTTTTGAAAAAGAAGAAAAAATAAAATAAAAATAAAAAAACCTACAAAATTAGATTCATGAAAAAATATTAATCAAAATAAATACAAGAATTAGAATAAAAAGAGTTTTAGTTTTTATCTTATTCTTATTCTCATCATTGTTAAAAAAATATCCTCATTCTTATACCTATATTGATTGATATTTTTCCATTAACCTACCCTCCTTTAAAGTTCTTCTTCTTTTTCTTTATGTGTTCCTCCATTTCACACCCTT
>JASDQU010029862.1:30017-43146 GCA_032191745.1 Picea mariana | reverse complement strand
TTAATTGAATCGAAGGTGGGAGTCGGGATGAAGTCTAAGATTGCTAGGATTTTATTCGTCAAATCAAACGCATAATGATAAGGTCTCTGTAGGTTATAATGATTAATGGAGCTTGATCCTGATTGATGTCTACGGGTCTCAATAGGAGTGGGTCGTGTAGAATCCTCCTGACTTGCGTCTCCCTTAGAGGTCATGGTTACCCCTGATTGTAGCACTCTGTGGTTGTTTTGGTAGTCAGTTCGTGTCGGGCGGGATATAGACTCCTCTTGCAGCTTAGTATGTATGCCTGTGTGTGATATGGTGGAAGGAATCCAGTGCCGTATCAAGGGTCTCAGGCTGTTTAAAGGCACAGTTCCACTCTTGCGACACATTCTGAGCCGTATCAGTAGTCTCGGGTTTTTTAAAGGCACAGTTCCACTACTGCGACTCTAGTGACGGATCCTTCTTTCTGTGACAGTATTGTGCCTAACCCCTGGTGTCTGTCTCTGCCTATAGCCGTTAGTTTCCCACCTCCTGTTTGGGGGCGTATGCTTCTTATTGTCGCTTGATATGCTGGGTCATCCTGTTCGTGTCCGTCTTACTTGCGTCCTGTTGGTTCGAGGTTGACATAGAGTAGAGGGGGTTGTTTCATCTGCACACGCGCACACACTTTAAAAAAAAAAAAAAAAATTTCACCGGTTGACTGAGTAGATGTCCTTGGCTAGGAGGGGTGTTACAAAAGTCGATCATGAATGAATAATTGAAAATGGAATACCATTACGATGTTTTTAAACAAGCGACACATGTACATTCCATTTTATTTTTATTTTTCATTGAATGTACATGTATTTATGAATATCAATATAAATTTTGATGAAGATCGCTTATTTAGATTAAATTTGATGACTTGTTTTGACTATTTTCATTGTTGGACTTATATTAAATTTGATGACTTGTTTTCACTATTTTCAACCATATTTCCAAATCAAACAAAATTTAAATCATAAGTGAGAAACTATAATTTTTATTTCACATTTTCTTGAATATTTCATTGTGAAATTTCATAAGAAACTATAAAATTTAATTTTTATTTCACATTTTCTTGAATATTTCATTGTGAATTTTCATAAGAAAAGTTATAAAATTTGATGATTTTTTTGAAATCAAGAAAATAGTATATTGAAATTATTTCATCCAATATTTTATATAAATAAACATAGTGCAAGTAAAATCAAGTCAACACAAAATATTACATGAGTGAGACCATGTCTCTCTGAAAATATCGAAATGATAAACACCATGTAAATGTCCTAGGTTCAAATTCAAGTGTGTGTAGAATCCCTTGTGTGTGTGTCTCTTACTTTGTAATATTTATAGTGGATTTCTGCATTCTTCCATTTTTTCAAGTGATTATTTCTTTTTATGTCTTCTAATCCATTCTTACACTAATTTTCTTAGTTCTTTTTTTTTTTCACGCGAAAAGAACAGTTTCACTGTTAGTCTATTTAGAATAAAATCTATGTACTTTGTTGAACTATCTGTGTATGTGCATACATTTGATAGATTCAAATCTATTATTTAAGATTATGATATTGTATGTTACATTGTTAGATTGTCTATGTATGCTCATCAATTTGATAAATTCAAATCTATTATTTAAGATTCTGATCTTGTCTTTTCAATGGTTGAGATATATCAGGTTCAAGTTGGATTTGGAATTTATCAAGTCGATAGTGACCTTGGAATCTCTTGCAACCATCAATTTTTTTTATGGAAAAGTAGGAAAGGAGTAATAATAATCCCCATAGGCCTAAGATTTCATCTTTATGTTGAATTTTATGAGTCCACAATGAAATATGTTGAATTTTATCAGTTCCCATAGGCCCAAGAACAATCCACAATGAAATATGTTGAATTTTATCATGTGTTTTTGAACAGTCCACAGTGAACATAAAATGAAGCATTTAAATTAATACATAGTAGTATAGGCCCAAGAGTTCAACTTTATGTTGAATTTTATCATTCCACAATGAAATATGTTGAATAGGCCCAAGAACAGTCCAAAATGAAATATGTTGAATTTTATCAGTCCCCATAAGCCCAAGAATAGTCCACAATGAAATATGTTGAATTTAATCATGTGTTTTTGAACAGTCCACAGTGAACATAAAATGAAGCAACTAAATTAATACATAGTAAAAAAGTGTTTAAGAGTTTGATTCTTAATTTAATGCATTGTAAAAAGGAGAATATACAAAACATTAGTTCAAAACTAACAACTTTGTCACTTTTTATCCATCAACTTAGTCCAGACACCTTTGAGCATTGGTCAGACCACCACAATCTATCAAGCCAAGTCTTGAACCAAACCAAAACAAAGATATTATTACATTAGTAATGGTGTTTAACAGATTAACAACAAAGCAATTTTATTTCAACATTGACATAGTAAAGATAGAGACACTTATCAAAGAAAAGAAATTATATTTCAACATTTAACAATATAAGAGAAATCAAATATGAGATAGTAAATTGATATTTTGAATTCCATATATATATATATATATAATTTATCAAAGTCTGAATAGTTACACTGCCAAATACATAGTTTTCACATCCATTTTAGGATGATAACAAAAACTAAGACATTTAACTCCAAAATTCTGGACTTTAAGTCGTCACTTTAAGATAGATCATTTCATATCTACAATTCAAACCTGTAATAAAAACATAATTCAAAAATAAAAAATTTACAATTCAAAGATGCGAAATAAAACAAAATTCAAAATTTGTGATTAAAACAAAATTTACATACATACCAAAAGAGTTAAGTCTCATTCTCCAACATACTCTTTCCCACCAAATATAATGCAAACATATTTTCCACCAAATATAATTTAAACATCTAAAACAATAATAATAAAAAACAAATAACACATGTATTAGCATATATATTTTAATTAAATATTAAATAAACAATAAGAAATAATAACATGTACCCAACCACACTTAAAAAAAATATAATTACTCTCCACATTAATATATTATTTAAACAATTTGTAAAATCTTATCTAAATCTTAAAAAAAATTAAAGAGAAAATTTGTGTTCTTGGTAAAAACAAAATTGTGTTCAGAGTTAGAGTTAGATAATAATCTCAAAATAAATATAAAAATATGTATGAAGAAAGTTCACAAATCTCCATATTATTAAATCATTCTTCCAATGAAATACTTATCTCCTTGTGGATAAAGTCCCAAATCCTTCAGATGAAATTCTCATCTCAGGTGATGTTATTTGATCATATTTACACAAAAATAAAATACTAATCTCCTCAATAGTAAAATACTTCTCTCCTCTTTTGCAGTGGTCATATAATCAAATTTCATAATACCCTTTCAAATTAAATGACTCATAAATCTCCATATTAAGCTATTCTTCCAAAAAACTACTTATATCTAAAAAGGTTCACAAATTTCCATTTTAAAAACCATTCTTCCGAAAAATACTTATCTTCTCTTTCTGCGGTGGAATAGATGTTCTCATATAATCTTGCATGTACATGAATGAAACACAAATCTACAGATGTGTATTAAGGCATTCTTCAAAAACCATTTAAATCTTTATTTGGGATGTATTCATATTACATATAATCAAATGATCTTTGAAATTATGTGTGAGCTAGCTCACATATACATATGCATAGCTTATTTGTAAATATACTTGAATGTTGGTTTATGTTAGAGCTAGCTCACATATACATATGCATAGCTTATTTGTAAATATACTTGAATGTTGGTTTATGTGATTAGTAACCAATTAATTTAAGAGTTTGACAATACCCTAGAAAAAATGAATTCATTTCATTGTATGTAGAAAACACAGATGTCCATACTATGCCATTCTTGGACAAGAAAGCAAGGAATGCAATCGAATTTTTTTTAGAAAGTTTCCCTTTTCTGATGTGGGATATAGCCTGTTCTCAAATAATCAAATGCTCAAGTTCAAAATTAGGTCTTCATCATGATCTAACCTTAAATAAGTTTGAATGTACATCATTTAAGACACTGATAAGCTTATCTGGGGGTTCTATATATTTCAAAATAATTGATTAAAGCGTTGAATAGGAAAGGATAAACTAAAAATTTGAGAAAACAAAAATTTGATAAAAGTAAAAAATATACGTTTATGAATCATCCTAAGTGGACGCATCCTTCCCAAATCTTGGTTCTTCCTCTGCTTCCTCCTCAATCCCAATATCCCTCCCAATCACACTCTTAGGTACTCTCTTCTCCACATTACCCTATATAACACATTTCAAATTTTAAAATTTGAAAATTAAATTTAAATGATTATAACAAATTAAATTTAAATGATTTTAACACATTAAATGATACCTGTGAAATCCCACCCTCTTCAAACTCTCCCAATGAGAATTGAGACAAGCCTGCCGAAGTAGTAGGATATGGAATAGGGATCTGTGAACAACACAACTAAGAACTAAATCTAGGATTTAATGTGTTCACATTTATACAAAATTATAAATGCTGTTGATCTCTTATTCAAAAGATTGGAGATTGGACAAATAAAGTGTTCATCTGTAGATATTAGAAAACACATACCTGATTCAACCCATCCAAATTTAAACAAGTGGAATCAAGTCCACTATCTACTGGAGATTCATTTAACATATCTCCAAACTTCAATTAATGATAATAACAAATCGATTATTTCTATAGATATCTAATGATATCTAAATCTAGAATTAGAAGTAAACTATCCTAAAATGCGTCAAAAATTTACTAACTGGAACACATACCAATCTGTTGTTCGAGTCATCATTCTGACTGACCTTCTCCCAACCATCATGGAAATTTTTTTCATACTCCTTAACATCTTCTAATGACATAGTATCTAACTCCGCATCTATTTTATAAAAAGTTGTGGCTCTAGAATTGGCTTCTGCTCGTTGACGATTCATGCCAACATCAACACCATAAAAAATATCTTCCAAATTTTCCCTGATTGCATTCCTAGCCTCTTTTCCAACCTCTAATGTATCTTGCAACTCTGAATGTGAAGAAAATGCATGTGTTGGGAGAGGTACTAAAGGTTGTGATGGCCTCGACAATGTTGCATTTCGACATGCCCTTTACGAATATATGTCCATCCTTTACTAGTCCCATAATAATTTTATGGTAGACTAGTATAATTAGGGTGCATGTGCAAGAAAAACTCTGCATAAAATTTTCTTGCAAAACACTATGGAATCTCATCATTCCATGACAATTTCCCATATGCCACCAAAAATCTGTTATATAGATGTCTTGCAATTTCAGGGTGTTTAAAATATTACACCTTCAACATCTTCTGCTTTGACCCATATTTCAAGTTGAACATTGAAATTGCATCTTCTTTTGAAACTTTATTTTTTACTGCCACCCATTTATCAGGACCCATCCCCTCTGACTTTCACTGCCTCATCAGATCGAAAAAAATATTAGTAGTTGGCCCCATCTTTTAATGTGTGTCCATAAAGTTTTTCAATGAATGCAAAACAATCTACAAACTTTGTTTACTCTCCTGAGAGAGTTCCAAGACCATCAAATACTTTTTCAACCTCCTTTTAACACATGAGCATCACTCAAGGGTCATTTCTTTAGTAAACCCTTCCTAGGTAAGTTCATCACGAACATCCAAAGGATAGATGGACGTAGGTGTGTAATCTTGTGTTTCTTGATAATGCAGCCTCCTAAATCCACCTTCACCCTCTACACCAATATTAGAATCTTCGTGACAACCACTCTCTTTTTCATTATTGTCCCTTGCTCTAAACTCATTGTCTACACACACATTTGAAAGCAATTAAACCATTTAACTTGACATAAATTTAAATACACAAAAATAAACAAAATTGAAGAAAATTACCAAAAATATTCTCTTGTCCTAAGGTATTCCCTACATTCTCAGGTGTAGGAGTATTAATGCATAACCCATCTAATAAGTTTGCATCCATAGAACTTTCTTGAACACATTCTGTAGTTGATCTATTCACATAATAATTTGAAAATCTCCTCTGACGAGATTGTTGTTGGTCACTTGGAGTCTCAGTCCAAAGAGTTCCTCTTCTTCCTTCTTGGGAGAAACTAGAGCATTTGCGAGGAATGTTAGGAGAATCCCGTGTCGACATCTCTCCTCAATATCTATCCTTTGGAAATTCATTAAAATTTAATCACAAAACAAGTACGAGTTAATATCTCCGACATTGACCAAACAAAGTATGAAGAAAGAAAGAAAAAAGAGACAAAATTAATAGAAATGTTCTTTATGTTAGACACAATTATAATAGGGGGATGCATAACTCCACTACCCATGCCCATTTCAAATATATTTTGGCTCCTTAATATTAGAACAAATAACCTTGGTAAATCCACCAATAGTACATGGTTCAAAGTTCGGTAACAAAGTAGCAGTTATCTATATGGGCAATCAATTTTCATGCATCCAACAGGTATGGAGCATAGTCCATGAAAATGAACGATTAAATTTACGCCATGTTTGGTTGGATGGAAGAAATATTCCATCTACAAAGAAATGGCACTAACTATCAACAAGTCTATATTACACTTAGAGGGGGCATTAATAGAGAAAATGTATTATATGATTGCAAGTTGTTGGAATTTTGTTTATGATAGACCTTTTTATATACTAAGCATATGTGATTAGATGATTTGATGCTGCTAAACATTTGTTTATATGTGGTTATAAAGCATTGTTTATATGACTAGTGACCTTCTTCCAGTGACCTCGTCGATACAGGGGCTGAGAATGACCTCTGAATCATTTTGGTAGATCCATCCTATCAGAAACCCCGTGGACAACCAGGACTTGGTCGAGTGAATCCAATGCCTATGTAAATACAAAGGATAATACATCACCATCTTCAACTAGTATCTTATCCAAAGGTTAATAGAACCCCATCTTCAACTAAATTCTTGTGTAAATACAAAGGGTAATAGATAATTAACAAGGGTATTTCAAAGGGTATATACTCTTATCCAATACATATGGGTTTTACTTACTCTGATTAAGAGAGAGCTAAAGCAATGGAATCATCTTCATGTCTTACCCATATGAGCTATGTGAATATTACAATATAGTTAAGAGTGTAGAGTTTCAATCTAAGGTATAGGCAACTAATCACAAGAATGATGATGCAAGTTCAAATTGCATTTCTTCTAGCTTTGTAAATGAGGCTTTGACCTGAAATATTGATGTCGTTTATCAGTTTCGCTATAAATGAGAAGCAACTGTTACATATTTCAGTGTATCTATTCCGGAGGTTGAGGGAATGACTATAGTCAATATACTAGATATGTTTCACTGTTTGTTTTCTATTTGATGTGTTATATTAATGCGGATTTTCCATAACATAATACAATGCAATATGTCATAACATATTGCAATGTAATATGTCATAACATATTGCAATGTAATATGTCATAACATATATTACTATATAACATATATTACATTGTAATATGTTATAACATATTACAATTTAATTATATGTTATAGTAATATGTTATAGCATATTACATTGTAATATGTTATAACATATTCCAATGTTATAACAGTGAATAAACTACCTATGTTTCGGTGTTGTTGGCACAGGGGCAAACCCAGGGTTCAATGCTTAAGAGCACACCAACAAAACCCTAACTACCGACCCTTTCAGAAATACCTGTGACGAAGATGAAGTCTCACTCGAGGTAGAGGCGGGGGAGGTTACAGGACTCATATGTATACAACCTTAGCTGGGACACTAATCTGTGATTGTAACACCTTAACAAAGCACTTGGCAATTATAGTTCATCAGTATTTAGCCAGTATCTACTTCGCAGATAAAACCCTAAGTACAAAGCATCGCAGTATTCACAAAGATCTAGTATATTCAAGCACTAAGAACATTCACATAGGCTAGATCTAGAATTCATCTATATTATTAAGCACACAGAATCAACAGATCTATCTATCATTCATCTATATCAAGTACTTAAGAAAGTAAACACATAAACACACAACACATCAACACATCTCACCAAGCACAACAACATAGGATATACATGGTTCACCCCTGGCCCAGGGCTATGTCCACCAACTCTTATTCTCTTTTATTGTCTTCTAGAAATCTTCTTACATGCACAGAGCCACAAAATCCTACTCTACATAGGATAGAATTTTTGTGTGTACTTCACTAGATCCTCCTTCCTAAGATAGGTTACAACACAAATCTTTTTTACAATGCACAAAGTCATCTTACAATTACTTGCACTTAGCTCTCCAAGTTCTCGATACACAGTATGCACAAAGACAAGTTGATCACACAGATATTGCTACTAGCTCTTCTATCTACTCCACCTAGCTACTTATTTATACATTACAAAATGGGGCTAACATGGGTAAAAACCCATGGGATGATATCCCCATACCCATTACATAATCCCAAAACCAAAAAATTCCTAACAAGTGGCCAATATCCCACGATCTCCTCTTCGACTTGCGTTCCATATTCAACAGCCTGTCGAAGTCCCAAAATAGGTCAAAAGTGACCAACAATCCTCAAAACTTGGTCAAGGGCCAACAGCCCCCCACAACACTCACCTATGACTCATCCAGAGTCACTCTATTCTGGGTAGCTCTGCTTCAAAATCCTCGAGCTTAGTTCGAGATGCTTCGACCTATTGTTGTGCCAAGGCCTCCTTCTCGATGAAGTCTTGGAGAATTGCTTCGTTAATAGGTCCCTCTAAGAGTTGTTCAACTGCAGTGACAACTTGTTCCAGCTCTTCTCCTCGACCTTCAATTTCTGCGAACAGGTGGCAAGCCTCGTCCTATATTGGTTGGAGATTCTAAGTCACTTCCATGAATTTTCTCTGAATGGCGTGGACCTGATGTTGATTAGTGCACTTTTCTTGGGATCACTTCATCCTCTCAACTTCTAACAGGGGCTTCAACTGTGCCTGCATTGTTTCTTCTTGCTTCTTTTCCTCCTGGAGATGTGACTCCAGTGATTTCAATTCAGGATCCTCAGTGATTCACTCATAAGTCTGGGAGTTTCGATCACTTAGTTGTTTACATTCCATGGTGAGGGCCTTGATTCTCTCAAATGCGCTTCAAGTAGTTGCTTCTCTTTGATCTCGTACATCCTGCGGGGTATGTGCCAATTATTGTAGCTCTAGATCTGCGATTCTCTGTTGAAGCTGTTGAATAGCTTCCACAAGATGCGCTACTTTATGCTCTATTGGTTCTTCTACTTTTTGATCTAATCTTGTCATAGAGTGAAGTGCTTTGTTGACTGTTTCTTTGAATCAAAGCTGGTGTGCGAGCAACTTTTCTTTCTCTTGCCGAAGTTGTGCTTTCTCCTCTTCAAACTTTGTTTGGAGAGCATCTTTCTCCTGCTACTAAAATCGGCGTTACTCTATGACTACTTATTGCACTTGCTTTAGGGCCTTTGTGGCATGTTTTGGTTCTTCCTGTGAACAACAAAGGTGGGCTTCGGTCACACTGACTAGTCTGTGGAGTTGGGTAGGATCATCTCCCAACTCTGGTGCTTCTGATGGTGGGGTCGCAGTGGACACTACGTGGCTAGAGTGAAGGGAATGTTGTACCCCTCTGAGTTCTGCCTCAATACTATCATACATCTCCTCCTGCTTGGCTTCATGTTTCTACAAGATGTTCAGCGAGGCATCTGAGACAACTGTGATGATGAATTCGAAGTCATCGAGCGTAAGCACCGTCTGCAGTTTAGTCTTGGTGGCTTTGGATTTCTTTCGGGAAGTAGGTTTCGTGGGGGAAGCCTTCCTTTTATTAGAAGGATCGGTCTCATAAACATGATTCCTAGGCAGTGTTACTTCACCTTTCTTTTGCTGATCATCTTTTCCATGGGTCTCTTCTTTATCTACTTCTTCATCACCTCCCCCTCCAGGTGAGTCTGAAGTAGTTTCTTCTGAAGTACTGCTCAACTGTTGAATGTCCTCTGTCTTCTTCCTTCTGCTAGTTCTAGGTGTATCACGTACTTTGCGAGTGGCCACCCTATTGAGAAGAATATCTCAATGGATCAACATGATTTTTCTGATCTAGAGCAACGTAGGCAAAGGAGTATGTTATATAAAACGCTAAAAAATAGATTAAGGTAGAGTAGAGAGTTTTATTGATTGCATCTTTGATATCATTCATATTCTAAATATAGAATTCATAGGTACTCTTATTGATGGGGCAGACCCAAGGTTCAATGCTCAAGAGCGCACCAACAAAACCCTAACTACCTACCTTTTCGGCAACACCTTTGAAGTAGATGAAGTCTCACCCGAGGTAGAGGTAGGGGTGTTGTAGGACTTAGATGTCTGCAACCATAGCTGGGACAATGATTTGTGATTGTAACACCTTAACAGAGGACTTAGCATCTATAGTTCATCAGTATTTAACCATCGTCTACTTTGAAAATAAAACCCTAAGTATAGAGCATCATAGTATTCACCCAGATCTAGTATATTAAATCACTAAGAACATTCACATAGGTTAGATCTAGCATTCATCTATATTATTTGAACAAAGCATCAAAAAATATATCTATCATTAATCTATATCAAGTACTTAAGAAAGTAAACACATAAACACATCGCACCAAGCACAACAACACAGGATATACATGGTTCACCCCTGGCCTGGGGCTACGTCCACCAACTCTTCTCTTTTATTGTCTTTCGTCAAGCTACTTACATGCATAGAGCCACAAAATCCTACTCTGCATAAGATAGCAGATCTTCACATACTTCACTAGATCCTCCTTCCCGAGCTAGGTTACAACATAAAGCCTTCTTACAATGCACAAAGTCATCTTACAATTACTTGCACTTAGCTCTGCAAGTTCTCAATATAGAGTATGCACAAAGCCAAGTTGATCACATAGATCTCGCTACTAGATTTTTGATATACTTCGCCTACCTACTTATTTATACATTACAAAATGGGCCTAACATGGGTAAAACCCCATTGGCCTATATCCCCATACCTGTTACATAATCTCAAAACCCAAAAATCCCTAACAAGGGGCTGAGATCCCATGATCTATGCTTTGACTTGCGCTCCATATTCGACAACCTATCGAAGTCCCAAAATAGGTCAAAAGTGACCAAGGATCCTCAAAACTTGGTCAAGGGCCAACAGGCCCCCAACACTCACCTGTGACTCTTCTCGAGTCACTCTATTATGGGTAGCTCTTCTTGAAAAGCCTCAAGCTTGGATTGAGCTGCTTTGATTTGTTTCTGTGCCAAGGTCTCCTGCTCGTCAAACTCTTGGAGAATTGCTTTGTTGATAGGTCCCTCTAAGAGTTGTTCAGCTGCAGTGATGACTTGTTCCATCTCTTCTCCTCGGCCCTCAATTTATGTGAACAGTTGGCAAACCTCATCCTGTATTGGTTGGAGCCTCTGAGTCACTTTCATGACTTTTTTCTGAATAGTGTGGACCTATTGTTGAGAAGTGCACTGTTCTTGGGAGTGTTTCATCCTCTCAACTACTAATAGGGGTTTCAAATGTGCCTGCATTGTTTATGCTTGCTTCTTTTCCTCTTAGAGCTGTGAATCCAGTGATTTCAATTTAGGATCCTCAGTGATTCACTCATAATTCTGGGCACTACGATCACTTAGTTGTTTACATTCCATGGCGAGGGCCTTGATTCTCTCAAATGTGCTTCTAGCAGTTGCTTCTCTTTGATCTCATATATCCTGTGGGGTATGTGGCATTGATTCTAGCTCTAGATCTGCTATTCTCTGTTGAAGTTGTTGAATAGCTTCTGCAAGCTACACTACTTGATGCTCTACTGGTTCTTCCACTTTTTTCTCTAATCTTCTCATAGAGTGAAGTGATTTGTTGACTTCTTCTTTGACTCTAAGATTCTCTGCGAGCAACTTCTCTTTCTCTTGCCGGAGCTATGCTTTCTCCTCTTCAAACTTTGTCTAGAGAGCATCCTTCTCCTACTGCGCAACTCGATGTTTCTCTATGACTACTTCTTGCACTTACTTTAGGGCCTTTGTGGCAAGTTCTGTTTCTTCCTATGTGCGACGAAGGTGGGCTTCGGGCACATCAGCTAGTTTACAGAGTTGGGTAGGCTCATATACCAACTATGGTGCTTCTAATGGTGGGGTTGTAGTGGACACTGCGCGGCTGGAGTGAAGGGCCTATTGTACCCCTTTGAGTTCTACCTCAATCCTATCATACATCTCCTCCTACTTGGCTTCATGATTCTGTAGGATTTCCTGTGAGGCATCTAAGACAACTGCGATGATGAATTCGAAGTCATTGAGAATGAGCACCGGCTACAGTTTAGTCTTAATGACTTTGGATTTCTTTAGGGAAGTAGGTTTTATGGGGGAAACCTTTCTTTTCTTAGAGGGATTGATCTCATCAACAGGATCCCTAGGCAGTGTTACCTCACTTTGCTTCTACTGATCATCTTTTCCACTGGTCTCTTCTTTATATACTTCTTTATCACCTCCTCCTCCAGGTGAGTATGAAGCAGTTTCTTCTGAGGTACTGCTCAGGTTCTGAATGTCCTCTGTATTGTTCCTTATACTAGTTCCAGGTGTATCGTGTGCTTTGCGAGTGGCCTCTGATCTGCCAATTTTTTCAGTATTAGACATTTCAGCAGGGTCAATAAGGATAAGTAGCTCTACAGACTAGTCCTTAGTTATCTCTTCGAGGTCCTCCTTTGTGAAATTATAGTATGACTAAATCTCTTCTTTATGCTCGTTGACATGCACAATTATGTAAGTAAAATTTTGATTTGTGCGAAACTTCATGAGAGGTTTGAACCGATGTAGGGTGTTTGGCATCATGTGAGGAACAACGTCAATGGATCTTTTCAACTGGAGATAGTACGTGTGGAATACTACATCCGACTGCCACTTTTTCCCGTATCGCTCGGTACCAAAGCGTGGTGAACTTCGCAGTGAGCGACTCGAATGACACAATGTCTGGGAAGGTCGCACCATCCGACATTTCCCAAGAAATAAACGCTATGAGGATCAGGAGCTAGCTAAAGTGGAACTCATATCCCTGATCCTGAGCTTCATGGAAATCCAATTCCAGTAGGTT